>PGCI01000397.1:0-75717 GCA_002873125.1 Puccinia coronata f. sp. avenae | reverse complement strand
ATATAACAATCACCATATCACCATATCATATAACTGTCATATCCCAATATAACAATATCAGATCACTGTCATATTACAAGATACTAACATCATATCACTACTGTATCACAAGATAACACTATTGTAAGCACTATCAGCATTAACCAGTCAAACATGGCTGTTCAAGAAATGCTCAAACAGCCGTGTTCAACAAGTGATCTTGGACAGGCACCGTCCAACCAAAGCGCATGCTGGCCATTCAAGCGGGTCTGCCCAATCAGTTCCTGGCTGGTGGTGACCGATTTCAATCAAACCAATTGAACAGGCCCATCCAAATGGCTGGCATGTGCTTGGCTCAGACAGTGCCTGTCCAATCACTGGTCAAACACAGATGTTCAAGAACTGCTCAATCAGCTGTTTTTGACCAATCAATGCCAGCAGTAAAGCTTACCTCACTCCAAGCTTGCATCAAATAAGGACTTCAGTAATACTCAAGTTTCCACATGCCAACTGCCGGCATTTGAGCAAGTTTTTATTGCAGTGCCTCACCCAGGGGCTGTCCCAGTGCATTTCCACAAGAATTTCTTGACCTGATCAACAAGTGCAACAAAATTGGTAAACTCCATGCAAAACATCTGTACTAATGTGGACAAGTTTCCAAAGCAATCTGCAGATTGCTATTCCATGCAAAACATTAGTACAAATGTTTTGCGTGGAGTTGAGGAATTTTGTTGCACTTGCTGATCAGGTCAAACACTTCTTGTGGAAAGGCACTGAAACAAGCTGGTTCAGTTTTCCTCCTTTTGTGCCCTCTGCTCCCTGATGTCACACAAAGATACTGCCCTTTGTATTTTCCAAAATCCCTTTCCCATCTGCCGGTTCCTCCCTGCAGAAATCCATTTAAACCATTCCCAGCCTTTTCTGCACCCCAAACTGTGACGCCATGCAACCCTACTACCATCCATTTCTGTTCTCAAATGCAAAAGTACCCAACAGTCACCCACAACCAAAAGGCTTGTTGTCACAAGTGGTTTCCGCGGTTGGTGCTCTAGAGTCTCACTTTTATAATCAGTCTCACTTTTATAATCCTGCAATTGTGGCAAAACCTTTAGTCTCATTCCTTTTGCCTGTCAAGATTGGGCTTCGCGCATCAAAATTTCACAAATTATCCATATTTCCCATGTTTTCCCAGGAAAAAAAACCCTTGCACTCGGTTGAATCAAAAACATAGATATAGCCAATTGATGCCTCTGAGTCAAGTGATTATTTGAGTATAGTGGTGTGTAGTATCATGCCTTGTGCCTGTCATGATTGGGCTTCATACATCAAAATTTTACAAATTACCTATTTTCCCATGTTTTCTCAGGAAAAAGACCCTTTCACATGGTAAATCAGAAACATAGATATGACCAATTGATGCCTGTGAGCCAAGAATTGATTTTCATATAGTGGTTGATAGTATCACACACTTTGCCTGTCAAAATTAGGCTTCACACATCAAAATTTCACAAATTACCTATTTTTCCTGTGTTTTCTCAGCACAAAAGACCCTAAAACATGGGAATCAAAACATAGATATGGAAAATTGACCTGAGCCAAGGTTTTATTTGCATATAGTGGTGTGGTAGTATCACATGTTTTGCCTGTGAAGATTTGGCTTCATGCAGCAAAATTTCACAAATTACCTATTTTTCCTGTGTTTTCTCAGGAAAAAATATCCTTGCACATGGTGAATAAAAAACCTAGATATGGCCAATTGGTGCCTCTGAGACAAGGGTTGATTGGAATAAATTTTGTGACAGTATCACACCTTTTGCCTGTTAAGATGTGGCTTTATGCATTTGAAATTTCACAAATTACCCTCTTTTTCTGTGTTTCTCATGAAAAAAGACCCTTGCACACAGTGAATCAAAACCATGGATATGGCAAATTAATGGCCTGTGAGCCAGGATTTGATTTGCATATAGTGGTGTGGTAGTATCATGTGTTTTGCCTGTCAAGATTTGGCTTCACCCATGAATAATCACAAAATCACATTTTTTTTCTGTGTTTTCTCAGGAAAAAGTGCCTTGCACATGATGAAACAAAAAACAATAGATATAGAAAATTGATTCCTGTGAGCCAAGTTTTGATTTATATATAGTGGTGTGGTAGTATTGCGTGTTTGCCTGTCAAGATTTGGCTTCACACATCAAAATTTCACAAATGACCCACTTTTTCTGCATTTTCTCATGAAAAAAGACCCTTGCACATGGGGAATCAAAAACATAGATGTATCCAATTGATCCCTGTGAGCCAAGGTTGGATTTTCATATAGTGTTGTGGTAGTATCATGCGTTTGCCTGTCAAAATTGGGGCCTCATGCATCAAAATTCACAAATTACCTATTTTTCCTGTGTTTTTGCAGGAAAAAGACCCTTTCACATGGTGAATCAACAACATAGGTATGGAAAATTGATGAATCATAGTCAAGTGTTGATTTGCATGAGGTGGTGTGGTAGTATCATGCCGTTGCCTGTCAAGATTTGGATTCACACATCAAAATTTCACAAATGATCTACTTTTCCCACGTTTGCTCAGGAAAAAAGACACTTGCACACAGTGAATCAAAAACATAGATATAGCCAATTGATGCCGCTGAATCAATTGATGATTTTCACATAGTGGTGTGGTAGTATCATGCCATTTGCCTGTCAACATCAAAATTTCACAAATTCCCCATTTATCCTGTGTTTTCTCAGGAAAATATACCCTTGCACATGGTGTATCAAAAACATAGACATATCCAATTGATGCCTCCTGTGAGCCAAGGTTTGATTTTCACATAGTTGTGTGGTAGTATCATGTGTTTTGCCTGTCAAGGTTTGGCTTTGCACACAGAAATTTCCCAAATCACCCGTTTTTTCTGCTTTTTCTCAGGAATAGAGACCCTTTCACATTGTGAATGAAAAATGAAGATATGGCCAATTGATGTATCAGAGTCAAGGGTTGATTTGCATATAGTGGTGTGGTAGTATCATGTCTTTGCCTGTTGAGATTTTGCTTCACGCATCAAAATTTCACAAATTACCCCATTTTTCCCGTGTTTTCTCACAAAAAAAGACCCTTGCACATGGTGAATCAATGGATTTTTCATGCACAAAGCCCAATCTTGACAGGCGAGAGGCATGATACTGCCACACCACTATATGCAAATGAAATCTTGGCTCACAGGCATCAATTGGCCCTATCAATGTTTTTGATTGACCATGTGAAAGGGTCTTTGTTCCTGAGAAAATGCAGAAAAAAGGGTAATTTGTGACTTTTGATGCGTGAAGCCAAGTCTTGACAGGCAAAAGGCGCAATTTTACAACACCACTGTATGTAAATGAAAACCTGACTCAGAATCCTCAATTGGCTATATCTGTGTTTTTGATTCACCATGTGCAAGGGTCATTTTTCCTGAGAAAACACAGGATGAATAGGGAATTTGTGAAATTTTGATGCGTGAAGCCCAATCTTGACAGGGATAAGGCATGATACTATCACACCACTACATTAAAATCAAACCTTGGCTTGCAGGCATGAATTGGCAGTATTGTTGTTTCTGATTCACCATGAGCAAGGGTCTTTTTTCCTGAGAAAACACAGGAAAAAGAGGTAGTTTGTGAAATTTTGATGCATGAAGCCAAATCTTGACAGGCAAAAAACACAATCATACCACACCACTATATGAAAATCAAACCTTGGCTCACAGGCATCAATTGTCTATATCTTTTTTTTCAGTGTGTGAAAGAGTCTTTTTTCCTGAGAAAAGGCAGAAAAATAAGGTGATTTTTGACATAAATTCATGCCTGAAGCCAAATCTTGACCGGCAAAACACGTGATACTACCACACAACTACATGAAAATCAAACCTTGGCTCACAGGCATTAATTGGAAGTATCTATGTCTTTGATTCACCATGTGCAAGGGTCTTTTTTGTGAGAAAACACGGGAAAAATTGGTAATTTCTGAAATTCTGATGCTTGAAGCAAAATCTTTACAGGCAAAACTCGTGATAATACCACACCACTATATTCAAATCAACCCTTGACTCTAACACATCAATTGGCCACATCTAAATTTTTCATTCACCATGTGAAAGGGTTTTTGTTCCTGAGAAAAAAGCAGAAAAAATGGGTAATTTGGGAAATTTTCATGTGCAAAGCCAAATCTTGACAGGCAAAACACGTGATACTACCACAAAACTATGTGAGAATCAGACTTTGGCTCACAGGAGGCATCAATTGGCTATATCTGTGTTTTTGATTCACCATGTGCAAAGGTTTTTTTTCCTGAGAAAACATGGGATCAAAAGGGGATTTGTGAAATTTTGATGCCTGAAGGCCAATCTTGACAGGCAAAAGGCATGATACTACCACACAACTAGATTCAAATCAATCCTTGGCTCACAGGCATCAATTGGACATATCTAAATTTTGATTCACCATGTGCAAGGGTCTTTTTTCCTGAGAAAATGCAGAAAAACGGGTAATTTGTGAAATTTTGATGTGTGAAGCCAAATCTTGACAAGAAAAACACGCAAGAATACCACACCACTATATAAAAATCAAACCTTGTCTCACAGGCATCAATTTTCTATATCTATTTTTTTGTTTCACCATGTGCAAGGGTCTTTTTTCCTGAGAAAACACTGAAAAAAAAAGGTAATTTGTGAAGTATTCATGCATGAAGCCAAATCTTGACAGGTAAAACATGTTATAATACCACACCACTATATCAAGAATGAAAATTGACTCACAGATATCAATTGTCCATATCTATTTTTTGATTCACCATGTGCAAGGGTCCTTTTTCATGAGGAAAGACAGAAAAAATTGGTAATTTGTGAAAGTTTGATGTGTGAAGCCAAATTGTGACAGGCAAAAGGCATGATACTGCCACACCACTTGATGAAAATCAACCCTTGACTTGAAGAAATCAATTTGCCATATCTATGTTTTTGGTTCACCATGTGCTAGGGTCTTTTTGCCTAGGAAGATGCAGGATTAAATAGGTAATTTGTGAAATTTTGATGCGTGAAGCCAAATCTTGACAGGCAAGACACATGACACTACCACACAACTATATGAAATAAAAGCTTGGCTCAAGGGAATCAATTCGCCATATCTATGTTTTTGTTTCACCATGTTCAAGGGTCTCTTAATTTCCTGAGAAAACACAGGAAAAATAGGTAATTTGTGAAATTTTGATGTGTGAAGCCCAATCTTGACTGTCAAAATGTGTGCTACTATCACACCTGTCAGCCTTAGAGACAACACTGTTTCTAAAAAAGCTTCAACAATGTCCTCTCCAGATTCCCCTCATTTTTCTGATCATTTTCATCTATTATTGTCCACAGTTGTGATGTATAATTCATGAGGAGTAATTACACCTTGAACATCTATTATTTCATAAGTTCAAACCATAATACCATATTGAATATATGCATTTCAATCAACAAGGTTAACCATTTTTTCAGCTGGCTGAATGAAAAACTTCATCATCACTCAGAACCACCAACTTAGAAGAATCAGACAACTCTGGACAACATCACTCCTCACTACTCAATCAACACAGATTCCATCACATCCCTACGTTGTTGTGGTCATTTGGTGTCATCTGATTGAATAGTAAGCAGCTTGTTCCAATTCTCTCTTCCTTCAAAGTTCTTCTGAGCTCTTGATCTTTTCATCCATCCTGCTCATCTTCTTCTCCAATCAAATAAAGAACAAAACCAATAAACATATCATCTTTGCCTCTGTGGACTGTTGCTAAAATCCACATAGGTTTCCTGCTACACAACCTTTGCCAATTTTCTTTGGCATAAAAAAGCAAGGCAGTCTTTGACTGGACCTTCTCTGTTTCTTAAGAGAATAGGGATTAAGCTTAGCTGCCCTTAAACCATCCTCCTTTAAGGAGAGAACCAGAATAGCCCATAGAAGGCCAAAGATCATCATGTTCATAGTTATAAACCTATTCTTCTTCCTCTCCTTCTTCCTTCTCTACTTCACAATAGTTGTCCTCTCCTTATCCTTTCTGGAATCAACTACTGTGCTCCCCTTTCTTCTGTCCTGTTGTTGTCCTGTTGTCACATAAGAGACCCAGGCTCACAACACCACTATATGAAAATCAATCCTTGGCTCACAGGCATCAATTTATAATATCTTTGTTTCTGATTCACCATGTGAAAGGGTCTTTTTCCTGAGGAAAACATGGGAACAATAGGCAATTTGTAAAATTTTGATGCATGAGGCCCAATCTTGACAGGCAAAAGGCATGATACTACCACACCACTATACTCAAATCATCACTTGACTCAGAGGCATCAATTGGCCAAATCTATGTTTTTGATTCACCATGTGCAAGGGTCTCTTTTCCTGAGAAAACATGGGTAAAATAGATGATTTGTGAAATTCTGATGCGTGAAGCCAAATCTTGACATGCAAAAGGCATGATACTACCACACCACTATTTGCAAATCAACACTTGACTCAGATTCATCAATTGGCCATATCTATGTTTTTGATTCACCTTGAGCAAGGGTCTTTTTTCCTGGGGAAACACAGGAAAATAGGTAATTTGTGAAATTTGGGTGTGTGTGAGGCCCAATCTTGACAGGCAAAAGGAATGATACTACCACACCACTATATGAAATTCCAACCTAGAATCACATGCATCAATTGGGAATATCCATGTTTTTGATTCCCCATGTGCAAGGGTTTTTTTTCATGAGAAAATGCAGAAAAAATGGGTAATTTGTGAAATTTTGATGCGTGAAGCCAAATCTTGATAGGCAAACACGCAATACTACCACACCAATTTATATAAACCAAACCTTGGACCACAGGCATCAATAGTCTATATCTATGTTTTTTTTTCACCATGTGCAAGGCACTTTTTCCTCAGAAAACACAAAAAAAAGTGATTTGTGAAATATTCATGGGTGAAGCCAAATGTTGACAGTAAAAACATGTGATGATAACACACCACTATATGAAAATCAAATCCTGGCTCAAAGGCATCAATTTGCCATATCTATGATTTTAATTCACCGTGTGCAAGGGTCTTTTTTCATGAGAAAACGCAGAAAGAGAGGGTAATTTGTGAAATTTTGATGTGTGAAGCCACATCTTAACAGGCAAACGGCTGCATGAGACTGCCACACCACTATATGCAAATCAACCCTTGACTCAGAGGAATCAATTGGACATATCTATGTTCTTGATTGACCATGTGCAAGGGTCTTTTTTCCTGGGAAGACACAAGAAAACTAGATAATTTGTGAAATTTTGATGCATGAAGCCAAATCTTGACGGGCAAAACATGTGTTACTACCACATCACAATACAAAAATCAAACCTTGGCTCACAGGCATCAATTGTGTCAGCTTGCTACTAAGTCAGAAACAACCTGACAAAATAATACTAGTATATAAGAATTAATGAAAATACATGAAAAATAAAAACAACATTATTACCATATGTACAAACCCTGAAAATAGTACATATGCTAATAATTGATACCAAATAGACATGAAATAACTATAATAATAAGGAATCATCATCAGGTACCCATAGTAACACATAAAAATAAGAATAATAACTAGTAATCTTATTTTTACCCACAAACCTTAACAAAGTTCTGGACCCTTAAAAATAAGTTAGAACTAAAATAAATAACCACTTTTTACAGAAAGTGTGAATAACTTCTAAACCTTGAGGATAACTTAGAATATTATGTCATATTCTGAATCCTCATGTAAAATAATGTAGGGTCTCTCACTGGAAGTACCCCCAAATTCCTACTCCTTCACCTTGAACCAATTACTTGCAAGAATTGGCCACACCCACGTGTCACAGATGCACATTACACACGTATGTACTTGACATATATGCATACTGTATGTGAAAGGACCAATTATGGACTTATAATTGAGGTGTTGTGTATAGTTTGAGAGTTAGGCCCAATTGAGGTTTAAACCTCCAACCCCGCGCGTGGATTATATAATCCAATTGGAAATTGGCCAAATGCGTGGAAATAGGCAATTACCTAGTTACCAGGTATGTACAAGCATAACCAGTGTACAGGTAGATTCTACCAGACGGATTTGCAAGGTTTAAGTAATACAAACCTTGAATACCTAAGATTAACACAGCCAGCGTGGCCTTTAAGGATTGGCCATAGCCATTTGTGGCCCATTTCCGTCATCTGTGGCCCATTTCAGATACAATCACACGTCAGTGTTGCTATGTACCTTGGTTACAATGACTAAATAGGTTATTAAGGTCATGGAAAGCACTTGTGACGCTGAAATAATGACCAGCAGTGCCATTGGGATGAGCCTTGTTAGTGCCAATCTCCCAAATTGGCCACATTGCGCTGGAATTCAGCAACTACAAGCACACAGGCAGGAAAGGTTCTCTACTATGAGTGAAATTAGTATATATAGAGCCCTCTTTCCACGCCAAATGTTGTTCACAATCATCATTTAGTATTACAGTCAATCAGTTACGCCGTGTCCTGTCCTATTTCAGTTACTCTGCTCTGCTTGCCTGTTTTATTCTTGGTGTTCAGTCTTAAAATCAACCTTCAAAGTGTCCAGCTCCTGCGCAGAAACCTACCAATCTACCCAGCAGCTCTACTTCACACCCCTACGTGGCTTTTTGGCGTAAAAGAAGCAACAGTGAGTACTTCTTTTATCCTTCTGTCCCCATTCTGGTTCCTTAATTGGAAAGCACTTTGGTACCACCTTCTGTTACGCAGAAACCCATTGTTTGCTTAATCAGATACCACCCTGCTTAGCAGATCTCTGATTTAGAGGGCACCTACAAACACCCCTGCGCCAGCAGGCCCCTCTATAAAAAAGAATTATATTCTTTTTATTTCTTTCTTTACTACTTTTCTACGTGAAAATACCCCACTCTACCCATCACTTGCACTCTTATCACCTTGTGTAGCTAAAAGGTACTAGCCCTTGGCATCACAGAGGCTGACAAATTGGCCATATCTATGTTTTTGTTTCACCATGTGCAAGGGTCTCTTTGTGAAATTTTGATGTGTGAAGCCCAATCTTGACCGGCAAAATGTGTGTACTACCACACCACTATGTGCAAATTAATCCTTAGCTCACAGGCATCCATTGGTAACATCTAGGTTTCTGATTCACCATGTGAAAGGGTCTTTTTCCTGAAAAAACAAGGGAAAAAAAGGTAATTTGTGAAATGTTGACACGTGAAGCCTCATCTTGACAGGCACAAGGCATTAATATACTAAAGGTTTTGCTGCAATGACAAGATTGTCAAAGTGAGACTATAGAGCACCAACCGCGGAAACCACTTGTTACAACAAGCCTTTTGGTTGTTGGTGACTGTTGAGTAATTTTGCATTTGAGAACAGAAATCAATGGTAGTGGGTTTGCATGGGGTCACAGTGCGGGGTTCAGAAAATGCTGGGAATGATGTAAATGGATGTCTGCAGGGAGGAACCGGCAGATGAGAAAGGGAGTTTGGAAAATACAAAGGACAGTATCTTTGTGTGACATCAGGGAGAAGGGGGCAGCAAAAGGAGGAAAACTGAATCAGCTTGTCCCAGTGCGTTGCCACATGAAGTGCTTGACCTGATTGACAAGTGCAACAAAATTTCTAAAATCCATGCAAAACATTTGTACTAATGTTTTGCATGGTCTTCAGATTGCCTTGGAAAGTTGTCCACATTAATACAGATGTTTTGCATGGAGTTTACCAATTTTGTTGTACTTGTTGATCATGTCAAGCACTTTTTGTGGCAATGCACTGGGACAGCCCCTGGGTGAGGCACCACAATAATAACTTCCTCAAATGCCTGCAGTTGACATGTGGCATCTGGAGTATTACTGAAGACCTTTGTTAATGCAAGCTTGGAGTGAGGTAAGCTTCACTGCTGGCATTGATTGGTCAAATGCAGCTGGTTGAGAAGTTCTTGAACAGCGGTGTTTGACCAGTGATTGCACAGGCACGGTCTGACCAAATCCCGTGCCAGTCAGTTGGATGGGCCTGTCCAATAGGTTTGGCTGCAACCAGTCACCACCAGCCAGGAACTGATTGGGCAGACCATGGCCAGCATGGGCTTTGGTTGAACGGTGCATGTCCAAGATCACTTGTTGAACATGTCTTTCTGAGCACTGCTTGACCAGCCTGCATGTTTGACTGGTCAATGCTGACGGTGCTTACAATAGTGTCATCTTGTGATACAGTAATGATATGATGTTAGTATCTTGTAATATGACAGTGATCTGATATTTTTATATTGGGATATGACAGTTATATGATATGGTGATATGGTGATGTTATATGAGGTTGGTTTGAAAAAGTTGACCACTACAAGATATCCCGTATATCCCGCAATGTCTTACTCAGTATCCCGTATGGGATATGTTGTAGGGTATGTAGTGGTCTCTGATGCCTCCCGTCGCTGACAACCGCAGGGAAGCAACAGGAAGCAACAGAAACCATCCGCAATGTTACGAGTAACAAATCCTCTCAATTCAAAAGCCGCGGTAGGCCGCTCCGCAGGGTCTGTGCCTCCTAGCTAAACAACAATCCCCTCCTTGTCGGAGGGGGAGGCTTGCTTCGCTCCCGCCTGGCAATACCAGGCCGTCTGATGAGGAGGGGCTTGTTGTTAAAATACCTCTACCTCCCTCAACAGAAGACCGCACTTCGCACGAGGCGCTTGCGCTCCTAGCCTCTTGCCTCCTTCACTTGCGAGTGAGGAAGTTGTGTTTTTGGCTTTGTAAATCTCGCTACAACGGTCAAGTAAGAAGTCTAAAATGTGTAAAGGGTTGTAACGGTACGTCGCCAAGTCAAGTGACCTGGGTTAAATGCAAACTGACAACATGCACACACTCCCCCCACACAACCTCAGGAGAAGAGAAAGACTAGAGAAGATGAATAGAAATACCTAGCTCAGTAGAATAACTTATCAGTCCAGCAATCTCTAATGAGCTAGGCGAGAGGAGAGCAGTTGAAAATTGAGTGTTACTAGAGCTTTTGTGATAAAATGATATATACATATTGTAATTCAGGAAGAGCAGGTTTTACCACCATTAATCCAAATAAAGGTTCCACATTTAAAAAATTTTGAAACCCTTGTTCAAAGGGATGCAACAAATGTTTTGAAATGTTGCATATCAATTTTCAGTATTTTGTGAATGGAAGGATTTGGATTGTGGATTTAAGTCTTGGAACTTGATTTGATTTCATCAAAATTAGCTAATTCCTTGATCTTTGATTGGATGGAGTTAGAGATAGATTGAATTAGACGAGGCTGATAGTAGGGCAAAAATTGAGGAGTTTTCTCTAAAGATTTGATGTTGTTCTTGACTATTTGGTCACAGTATTTGAGGTAGTGAGCTATGAATTCCAGTTCTTCCAGAAGACTGAATTCTTTTTTTCTGTTTCTTGGATCATGGAAAATGGTTTTAACCCATTGATTTGGGCTAAACTTATTGTTTATATAGATGTGAATATTCTCTAAATTTGAAAAAAAGAGATACCTATTATACATCACATCATACAATATTTTGAAAACATCGCTCTTCTGCATCATCTGTTCAAAAATATTGGGATTGAAAGATTGGAAAAAATCCATTACTTGAAATAGATGTGTTAACTCTGGATGGGATTCTGTCTTCTCATGAGATTTCATGATTTTCAAAGCACATTTCACTGCAATTTCAGATAGAGTACCCTTACTAGGTTTTGAATCCCATTCAAATAAATTCACAATTTGTTCATGATGATATTTGTTGGCATTTTCAAAAAGAAGTAAAATTTCCAAATTCATCATAGTTTTCTTCAACAATGGGTTCTTTTTAGACTTTTCATATTTATCATAAAATTCGAATGCTGATTGGTTGAAATGAAACTCAAATTTTCTTCTTTGTATCTCAGGTATACCTGGGTAATTTTTTGTCAATTGGGAAAGCACAATCAAAAAAATGGCCTCAGCTCATCTATGGAGACATAAGGATAACTTTTTTACTTGCCTGTAAACATATTTCCGCAAGAGAACAGATACCAATTTCTGAGGATGTTTCTGGCCATGAGAGGAATCCATTGTCCTCTTTTTTTCTGATCATATTGGAAGGATTGAAAGATGTGCCTTGAAAAAGCTTTCGATGCCACTCCGTCTGAAATCAATACACCAAGTCCATGTGGATTGACAAGCTGATGTTTGTAGAAGTAATAAATTGTTTCACATATGAGCCTTTGCAGATTCAAGAAATCAATTTCAGGTGCAAAATTTTTTGTACTGGATAATAGGTGAATCAGTTTTTTGATGGTATTGATATAAAAAATTTCTGGATTGTCATAAATTGGACCGTGATTCCAAATTGATTGTTCATTTCTGTGATCCAAGAATCATTGGAAATAATGTCAGATACTCCATAAATCTTACAATTTTCCTCACTTTACCCACGTAGTCAATTTTTTATCGAAGGAAGGTATTTTCTCTTTCATCTGCTTGTGGATAGCTTTCAGTTCCTGTGCAGGTATGTGTGATGGATGGCCTGCTGGAAAAATCCGCCGTCTGAGATATTGAACTGGTTCAAAATATTCAGCATGGGGAAATAGGGCAAGGTTTTCTAGGGATTCTATCAAAGAGTCCAAGTCTTCTTGCATTGAGCCTATGGAAGTTCAAAAAGTTAGCGCGAAATTTAACAATGGATTCAATATTGCGAGTAGTTCAACATACCGCCGTTCTGCTCGAGGTTTGGAACCCTTCCCCCTATATAGCAATGAATCAGATATGCATCAACTCACCCGTTTTTCATGAATGTATGGGCAGTGCTTACAGTCTTTTTCCTCTTCTCCAATCGGATATGGTGGACCCCTGATAGGATGGACCATGAGGACCTTGGACATATACTCCCTGGCAGTTGTTACTACCTCTGCAGGAATTTGGACGTTATCTGGCTGTTCAAGTATGTCCTTCACGGAGAGCCGGAGATCTTTTGATTGAACCATAGGAAAACAGCAGGAATGGAGGTTACGGATTTCAGACCTGCATCATTCAGGTAAAAGCGAGTAGTAGCACTAGCACCGGACGCAACATACCTCTTGGAATCAAAGGTTCCGCTAAATGCTTCGGGAGAAGGATACATTGAACTACTTGTGTAGCGCAAACGGCTAAAAGTAAAGCTGGAAAGGGGTGGTTCCTTGATTTTCTTCTCATTGGAAATCATAGACTCTTTCGAAAGGTTGGCAAAGGATGATGGCAAATCCTACCGAGGATTGGAGGTGTGCAATGAAACACCAGTTCAACTCAACACTCGCTGCTTATCTTTAAAATTCAATTGCCCATGGGGTAAACATTCCCTTCCCTTCTACCGCGAAACGTTGCAGGTTGAAAACCGCATGCACACTGTAACCTGGTCCTCGGAACACGTTTTGCAGGGACGTTGTGTCAATTTTTTGCTTTGCTGATCATTCAGCATCTGCGGTTCCGTAGGCTGCCGGCACTTAAACGATAGATACTGTCGATGAAATCTCCTTGCCTTCATTCACACACAAAGAGTATCGAACCATGATATGAAAATGAATGGAGAAAAACATGTTGGCAGGTTTTCGAAGTAAGGCCACTCCTGGATGCGCAGCAGGACTCGGAGTACTGCTTCGCATCACGCGGCGAAGCCTCTGTCGCATCGAGCCGCCCGCAGAGAGGATGCAGAGACCCTGCGACGTCCCAGGGACTAAGCTCTCGCTGGGTGAAAGTGGTCGTGACATTCTGCAGTGTGTCTGCGTGAAAGGTTGCCTGTCACCAAGTGCAAGCCTCACTCCTCAGCCAAGTGCCAAGTTGGATGTATGCACATTCTCCACACAACCTCAACCTCAACTTGCCAAGATGAACAGCGCACTCCCACCGCCGAGCCAATCGATCGAGACATTAGAATCCCATCTCAAAACCCTCCAGTCGTTGGTTCAGACGATATCTGTCATCCGCCACCAAACATTCCCCAGCTTGATTAGTAATCTACAGAGACCCATCCAAGCTTGCGATCCGCAGTTCAATGCGAGCACTTCAGCCGACCTCAGCCAGGTCAGAGAGTACTGGAAATCGGACTCGCAGGATCTCCTCGATGGCCTCAAGAACCTGCGCCAACAGGCCCTGAATTCTCAAGGTGAACTTGGTTGAATCTATATGCCGTTTATTTTTGAGCACTCCTTTGCTCATCAATCTGTGGCCACCAATTAGATGCGATGAAATACATCCGCGCGACTACACAAAGCAATCCTAACCTCACCAGCGAAAATAAAAGGAAGGCGTTCCAAGATACTCGTCTTATCAACGAAAAGACTAAGCAGGATGCGCTCAAAGCATTTAAAAAAAGATCGTCACTATCGAGGAAAGCAAAAGCAACTGGTCCCATAATCGAAAAACATGCCATCGAAACTGAACTTCTCAGAAGGAAAAAACTCAGACTGCTGAAGGAAACTCGCTCCTCATTTCCTAAGATCTCGGCCCCAGTCAGCCACCTACGCGATTGCATCCAAAGAATCAATCGTCTCGATCAGGACTCGGATCATCTCGTTTTCGTCTCGCCAAATCAGATATTGCTGAAAGACGTTATGCGGATATTCCTTGTCTTCAAACGCGCTCCTCACTTGTCTCATAAGACTGATTCCAACTTCGTAGTCGAGAGGGCCTTCTGTTTCGCTTTGACGGAATCGCCAGTTGAGTTTTTCTTCCTTTCTTTTGGTTACAAGATCGACCTCAAAAAAGAATTCAGCCCTCACACTTGTTTCTTTGGCCACGTTTGATCTAGACCAACACTTTCCAACGGTCTTCGTTTGGCTTGATCCGCTCAATTAACAAGTGCATCAATTACCACATCAATCAGTACCTTCAATCAGATCGCAGTCAGAACCCTTCCAACTTATGGCTGGTTTGTGTAAGTGTTCTTGTTTCATCATTGTGGTATAAATTTCAAAACATTTGTTTCAACCCCTCCAAACGAAATCCATTCCAACTGACTCGTCGTACTATACTATGTACACGGCAGTCGCTATTATCAAGTTACAAAGACTTTTTTCGGTCAGACACAAACACAATACCACGAACGCCAAGTTATGTTAATGGGAACGCGAACAGAACGAACTCCACTTTCCTACACCATCACCTTGAGTCGATCCAAGCGCAACAATCCCGGGGAGCACTCATCTCGCAGAACAGGGATCATAGTAGCAAAGAGAGCAGCCAGTCGTTCCTGACCTGGAGACGCTGGAAACTCGACCCTGATTGCTTGGATAAACTGCTGGTCGATGACGAGCCCTCTTCGAGAAAGGTAAATCAGGAACCGCAGAAAGACCACTCTGGAGATCATGCTTCCGATGATCTTGGCGTTCTTTTGAACAGTGGTGGGCATTGGGCCAAGATTCCTGAAATCAATTGAATGCACTTATTTGTATCATTTGCCCTTTGCGTGCTTGTAAATCTAAGAGACAATGGATAATCTAAATTACTATCGTTGTCACACTTTGTAATTTTTAATTGAGTTTGGCTTGGTCGCATGCAACTCTTCGCTTACGGCATAGGCCGACTTGTCAAGCCTCCACGATGCTTGCTGCCCAGCGTGTCTTCATCTGCATCATCTCGTTTGTGGTATGGATCCGCAGCTGATAACATGTTATGAAAAACTCAACTTCAACCAAATCAAAATCACCAACCTTTCGTCCATCCAAATCAATTCTTCGGGAAAAAAAAAAACCTAAAAAGTATTTTCACGCTTATCAGTCTCTCTATCGTCATCACCATCTTCGCTTCTCTTCGCTTCAAATCCTTTCCACTCTCCCACTTCACTTCTATCCATCTCTCCCTTCCGTTTCACTTCACACTCCCCCTTCACAACCGAAAATTGAGTCTTCACGCTCCCACCCGCGCGAAAAGTTCTTACCCTATCAGGGAAGACCTATCAGAAACAGACCATTAACGTCTGCGTTCAATTACCAGCCCAACAGCCAAGAGCTACCGGGGACGAGAATTATGGAAGATATTGAGGAAGATACCTCCTCCCATCTCGTTAGCCAAACCCCTCGCCCAACCAGCCCAATCGATTTTGGGAAAAATCCCGCTCTTGATCAATCACGGCACAACCCAGACAATGGTATCACGAAGTTCATCACCGAGCTTCTATCCAATCCCCGACCAGACGGCAGCGTCGTCATTGCTGCAGACAAGGTCAAAGACCTTTCGTCGTTATTGGGGATTGGAAAATTAACCACATCCATTGACAAGATGAATTTGCGCCTTGACTCTATTGAGAAAGCGATCAAAGCAGTAACTGCCCCGGCAGCTGCATCTGTTTCAGTTCCTGTTCCTTTTCCTCATCAAGCTCCACCAAATGGGTGGGCTAATGTTGTTAAGAAGTCAGCCAACAATGTATCCATGCGTGTTGTACCCCGTTTACCTCCTGTAAACCGAGTAATAAATGAATTTAAATCATCATTTTTTGTTATTCGTAAGACTGTGCCAGAGTCCCGTCCCTTCTTCCAGATGACCTTAGACCAGATCACTAAGAAAGTGAATGAGGTCTTGAGAGAGATAAATGCGAAAACGTTGGATGATACGCCAATCATCATCAAAGGCTTGGCTACGCTCCCATCAGGAGACTTCAAATTCTTCACCCAAACCCGTTTCGCCGCCAATTGGTTACTTGAAAACAAACACAAGTGGACCCATCTATGCGATCCCAACTTGATCACACCTCCCTCAACATTCCCAGTTAGTTTACACTCCGTTCCTACAACTTTCAACCTAGCAAATCAACCAACAATCCAAGATCTCTGTAATGAGAACAATATAGATATGAGAGAAATCCACAGTATCAGATGGCTAGGAAACCCAGTCACCAACAAGCAAACTCACGGGTCTATCGTGATCCATTTATTGAACAAAGACTTATCAAAAAAAATAGAGAAAGGCAGCCTTTTCTATTCGGGATTATGCTTTACTGGAGCCCACTACAAGAAATCGCCAATCCAATGCTTCCAATGCCTGGAGGTTGGCCACACTGCCCAAATGTGCAAAAACAAACCGCTATGCAAGTCATGTGGAGGCAACCACAACACTCGCGAATGCACACAAGACTATGAGACAGAACGCTGCGTTAGATGCATCCAGAATGAAGTCAGGATCAACCCAAACTTTGATCTCAGTCAAGAGAACATTTGTTCCCTTCACTCTCCTATGAGCATTAAATGCCCACTCAAAACCAAGAATTTCAACCGCAACGTTACAATCCAATGAGTAATCACAACAGAACCAACTTTCAAATAGTCAATCCCAATCTTTTGCCTCCTTTATCACCCCCAATCTCCACAACCTTGCCCAACTCAGAACCACCAGATCCAGATCTCTTCAAAGTAATCCAGCTTAATTGCCATAATTCCTTTGTTGTCACAATGAGTGTTCTTAACTCCAAAAAAAACGCCGCTATTCTATGTCTCCAAGAGCCATGGATTAGCCCCCACACCATGACTTTACCATACCATCAAAATTGGTCTAACTTTCTTGATCAAAATCACTCTCCGTCATCTTATCACGACAAACACCAAGCACTACAAACATTTGTAATTTCACCTAAAGAAAAAAGTACTGTTTGGATTAAGAAAAATGTTAACTTTTTTCAACAAAATGGCTCAGTAATAAAAATTGAGCAAAACTGAGCATGCTCAGCAAAATCCCCCAAAGTTGCCATAATGAATAAAAATCATTTCTGCTCAGTTTCTAAAAAAAAAAAAAAATTGCTGAGCATGCTCAGTAAAGCTTATTTTTCACTTCTGACCATTTTCTGTAAAATTGGGTATATGTTTTGCCCATCCCAATTTTACATTTTCTTTCTGGGCAGAGTTGCAAATGTTTGTAGTTTATGCAACAAATCCCTCCTCACTGAGCTCTCTGGGGAGAGAACAGTGAAGTTAGTGTACGGATCACAAAATCTCAGTAGTGATATATCTAACTGACTTGAGTTCATCCACTATTGGGCGAGCAAGCTCCATTGGGCCAGCGGAATTGGAGGTTGCAAGGAAGTGGCAATTGTAGGTCTGGTTGGTGTGACTTGGCGGAAGGCCGGAAAGAGTAAAAAAATATGAGATATGCTTGTTCCATTTTTTTGATTGATTTCCTGAGGTGTCGTCGGAATATAGACTAATGGGCATGTGCCTGATGATACACCCGTTGGCCTTCAGTCGCCATGGGTTGGGCAGGGGAATGCTTTGATTTTGACAACAGCCGGCCACTGAGGTTCGATACAATTTCAGATCACAAAATGACTTGAATAAATGGGAAAAGTTAATGAGCTCACCAGTCATTTGATTGGCGCATCGGGACGACAAAAGTTGCCCATTTCCATCTCTTATCAGCTGGTAATCCTGGTAGAACTGAGCGACAGGAATGGTTTGTAATTCTGGTGAATTGAACGGAATGTCATTCGTGATAATCATCTCAAGGGCCGCGTCCTCCCCACCATTTGCAAATGTTGGAATCTGGCATTTGGCTACTAATTTGCCATCCTCCTGATAGAAAAAGCATTGAACCACAATGTCATTGCTCAGGAGCTGAACGGGCTCAAAAAGATATTAATCATGATCTTTATGTCGACACATCTGGGCTCGGTCAGCTGGAAGGAAATCTGCTAGCCACTTCTGCGACTGTGAGAGCTTGTATACACCTTGACCACCAGTATCTTGAGGGTAGTAATCAATCATTGGACTGACTAGAGGATTGGAAATCTCCTGTCCCAAGATGCTTTTCAGGCTTAGCGAGAATAGTGACAAGTTAAAAATTGAGGTGCTTGCATTGACATCCATTTTGAGATCTCAACACAATTTTGCTTTTTGACCCCGGATGGTTGTCCAGTGGGGTAAGTGAACATCAAACATCCTGTAAATGACCCTCAGATGCTCATAGAAGCTACGGGATATTATCTGGTGCACATATCCTACAATCAGAGTACCAATAAAATGATGGGGCAAATGTATTGATCAGCCAAGGTGCAAATGAAAAAATATATGAAGGCACCAGGTCACACAAACCTCCTTGGAGCGGAATGGAGACCAAAGGGTGACCGGTGCAGAGTTTAACCAATCCTCACGTCGCTCAAGCAGCAGGATCTTCTTCAGGGCGACAATACCATTGTCATTTGAGTGCCATTCATCCTCCAAGCCATCCCACCCGCATTCCGAGCCTGATTCCAATGAGAATTCCAAAACAGAGCTGGCTGAGTTTTCATCAATGGAGGGATCTTCTGGGTCATTATGTGTCACATCCATTAGGTCGGCCATGGCTTGGTTGTGCTTGTTCAGATCTGGGCTGTTTAATGCAGGTGTTTTGAAAAAGTTGCCCTCAATTGCACACCACTCATTGGATTCTTCGACCCGCATTTCTGGATTCCCTGGAGATGAAAGGTTCTGCTCTCCACTCGTGCTCCCTGCTCCTACTCCCTCTTGAGAAAAGGGTTGACCACTCTTGGCGCGTACCAACAATGTTTGTTTAGCCAGAAGTTGCACATGTTTGGCTGTAGCCTTGTGCTTTGCGATGGATTTAAGCCTCATAGTCTTAGACCGGCACAACATACATGCCCATGTAGATTGCCCAAGTGTGGCGGAAAATGCTTGGATGGACCACACATCTCCCCAAGAAATTATGTGAAACATAAGAATTAGATGAAAGAAACAGATGCAATGCAAAAAACACATAAACTATTACAAATGAGAAAGTGGCTGCTCACCTCGATCCAGGTCTTCCTTGCTGATTCCCTTCTTCTTCCTTGGCATTGGGGACAAGTTCTTGGATTTGGTGGCTCTGAATGATTTCTTCTGGGGAGAAGTCTTAACTCCACACCCCCGGAGCACCTCCAACTGATGCCTTGGATGCGTGGGATAATGGTGACATGTTTCCCCCTTTTGGGATGTTGTTACGCAGCCAACTTATCTATTTGGTGGTGGCAGCAGCAATGGGAATTGCCTCGCGATTCTCCCAACAACCGCTCCAACCGTAGCCCATGATCACCCTCCGTTCTTCTTTCAATGCTTTCAACTTCAAAGGTATCACCGAGGCCCAGATTTTGCCACTCCATAGCCAATCAATCACCAAGTAGTCTTAAATCCGCGACCAAGCGGCCATTTCAAACATTCATTCGGCTGTTTTGGGTCATGATCAAACGTCTCTTTGGTGAGCTTTGCATCATCTTCATTTCCTTTGGGAGCAACCACGTGAGTCTGACTTGCCTCGCACTTGTGCCTCAACAACCTCATCTCAAATCTGAGGCATAAAGGGCACCCTTTGATTGTTCTTTTCCGGCAACCACTCATTAAGCGACTTGTGTTTGTGCCACTTTAATATTTCTGAACACTTTTTTTCCATATTCATTTTCTCATCTTAGCACCTCATCCTCAACATCTCTCATTATCTTGAATGACTTCCCCAACATGTCTGAAAGCATGTCTGACAGCAAGGATGGTTCTAGGCAGCAGAGCCATACGGGTCAACATTGGAAATGCTGACCTCAGCTCCTCACCTCCTCCCACAGCCGGCGCGGGTCGACGTGGTACTCATAGAGATACCAGGAACGGTCAAAATGGTGGTTCTACTCGCAACCACCGGGCTGCTTCAAGAAACTCCGGAGGACCAATGGGAAACCAAGGTGTACGCAGACGGGGCAATGAAGAAATCGTGGCCCCCTCTATGGTGCAGCCTTCCAATGGAATGGCAGGTGGGTTTGAAATCAAGTACATTAGAACCGGGAAATCGTTGCTGAGATGTTGTTGCACATCCATTCAGCAAATATTCCAACAACCCGCCAAGAGGCTGGGTCCTTAGATAATATTACAATAAACCACCAAGAGGGTGGGTCCGCACGCAATGGTAACAGCCAACGTAACAGCCACCAGCAACAAGAAGACACAGGTGCCCCTCAGCCTCCCTGGTCTCCGTTGATTCGTCCAGTTCTCCACTCATTGGAGCCAGTTGATGAGGTTTACATTGAGGAGCTTTGACGCATGTTTCTGCTCTTGGGAGTTTACAGCGAGCTATCTGATACTCTCTCATATGTGGGTGATTCATCTAATGGTTGAATCATCTCGGTGTGTATAGTGGCTTTGTGTGTTTCGCTTATTGACCCATATTTTTTTAGGTTCCGGCTCCACAACAGTACGCAATACTGCTTTTTGGTGTTTTGTCAATGCGGCAGGCTTTTGAAAGAACCCGAAGCAATCAACTTGCGGGTGGAGGCGCCCAAGTGGGTAATGATGGCCTGGAGCCATCCACCCAGACTCGTGCCCGGAACTTCCACTTTCACCCGGTTCTGACGGTGTGTCCAAAGTCGTGGAATTTGCTCTGCACACTGGTCTTGACTTACATATGCTGACTCAGGTATAATGCCAAGCAGCAAATGGTGCATGACAAGTGCCGAGAGCTGCTTCTGTCGCACAACCTGCAGGTGTATAGCTGTGAGGTTCCCCGTGATTCCCCAGCGCATTTTCAAAGCTTGCTTACTCAGGTAATAGTAAGTGGTTTTTCCAGTTTCCATTTTGGTATTTTTATTGATGGGTGCATATGTACATACATGCAAATATCTCTAGGAATACGTCAATGATCAGGGTGATCTGTTTAAGCAAGAATATCTTCCACCGGGTTACCTGGAACATGAACCATTTGCAGAGGCTAGCTTGAACGTCTGTCTCCGGGAGATGCTCCGCCACGACCGCGGCAAGCTGCGAGATATAGTGCGCAACTCAAACATCTCTCAATCCTGATGGAATGCTGAAATCACACTGTATTGTAGATTTTAACCAATGTTTTGCGGGTGGCGGGTACTGACAGTACTGAAGTGGTTCCTTCAATGGGCCAATTGATAAGAATTGTAAGCTGGGGTTTGGATTCCTTCTTTATCGCTCCTACTCTGAGAAAATTTATCTTTCCTTTCAGCTCCAGCACAAGCTTGGGCCACTGTTGACAAGCCGTTCAACCTTGCGTAACGGCCACAGGCGCGGCCAAAGGAACGTCAAAGGAAGCCGTGGCTCTGACTCATCATCACATCTCCGGGCGCGAATCGCCTTTTTGAGGATTCAGACAATCAGGATGTACTTGGTTCCTACCCTGGGGCAGCAAAATCGACAGTGGAAGAGAGTAGACAAGTTGCTCCAGTGGTTAGATTCAAAGGGCCGTCTATTTTATCGAAAGTCAGTGAAATCAGTTGCCTCTTGAATGTAGTTTCATCCACTGAATAACACCACCGAGAACAGGTATTTTCAGCTGTGCATGGCCAAAGACAGGGAATTATTTGGCAATCGGTGTATCAACGAGGTAAACGTGGACACCATCCTGTTGCCAACTGAGGAGGAGGTTCAACAACGTTTGGACGCAACTGCTGGCGGGAATGAAGGGGATGAATGAGTTTGTGCGGAGGTTGTCTCTCACGGTGGATGATGGAGGCTTGTGAATAGTGTAAAAGCGTGGTTCAAATTTGTGTGGATAGCTGTGGATAGGCATTCTTTCATTTGTTACATGCATGTTTGGATGGGGTTTGGGTGTGTTGGACGCAATCAGATGCTCTCTTCTAAGATTTGACAATTTAATTCCGTTTACCTTTTGACTTCTGGTTCACCTGGAAGCTGGCATTGGTGGTGGGGAGCGGGCAAAGGAAGCGGTCTGAAAGCTCGGGAGGAAAGGTGCTTGGCTGGCTCTTGGATGAAATTACGGGCGTCTCCTGGCTGGAGGCGTGGCCGCAGATCAGGACGCCTGACTGCCTCAAGGCCGGCGTGAGGATGTATAGTTTATCCACTACGGCCAATGTGGTGTCCCGCATGGAGGGCTTGGGGACATATGCTAGAGATGTCTTGATGCTGCCCTGGCTAATGTTGACTATGGACGACCTTTTGGCCGTACAGAATGGCTGGTGGCCTGCGTCCCAAGGACGCCTGGTGGTGTACATCCGAGGGACGCGCAAGTGCGCCGGGGGTGTAGCCACCCAAATGCTTAGAGCAACTCCAACAGATCGGCCATGGATCCCACCCGGGATCGCGGGCCTGGACCAGATGTGACGGGTCTGTCACGCGTGGCTCTCCAGTGGACTCGCTACCATTCTCAACCAAGTCTCTGTCGGCCAGACCGAGCCCAATTGTCCCGATGACCCCACTTTTTCCATTGAATCAGCTCTCTCCTGGTGGTACCACCACTCTCTTGATCAAAAAACCTCTGCTTCTATTCAAAGAATGGAAGATTTAATTATCCAGTATGCTAATGATGACTGTGATATCCTTACGGCAATGCAAACAAACACCTACCTGATCAATCTTCTTCTAAATCAAAAAAATGGGGCGGTTCAACCTTTGGACGAATCACGATTGATTGCAACTGACTCCAAGGGGATCTCCACCTATTCCACGATTACTTTTGTGAAAACCCCGTTTACCCCGAGTTCATGTTTCGTCGACAATACCGGATGCGCATTGGGCTTTTTCAGAAGATCGTTGACGACATTGGCGAATCAGATCAATATTTTCTTCAAAAGCGCGACGCGGCTGGTTGATTGGGCTTTTCTACGCGTCAAAAAGTCACTTCAGCTCTCAGAATGATGGCATATGGGAGCAGTGCTGACTCGCTGGATGAATATACTTGAATGAGTAAGTCCTTTTCTTGATCTCTCAAATGTATAAATCCTTTTCTTGATCTTTCGTTTGGAATGATAACTAATATAATCTATGCTCTAGGTGAGAGCACTTCACTTGAATGCCTCAAGAGATTCTGCTTGGCAATTGTTTCCATGTACAAAGATCAGTATCTTCGCTCCCCAACGGCTCAAGACACAAAACGACTTTTGAGAGTTGCAGAAGATCGAGGTTTCCGTGGAATGATGGGATCACTTGATTGTATGCATTGGAGCTGGAAAAATTGTCCAACCGCTTACAAGGGTACTTACACTGGGAAGGAGAAGGAGCCGACTTTAGTATTGGAAGCCGTTGCATCGTACAACCTATGGATATGGCATGCTTTCTTTGGGCTGCCAGGAGCTCTCAACGACATTAATGTGCTTCACCAGTCACACATTTTCGATGCAATTCAAGAGGGCAAGGGTCCAGAAGTGAATTTCACGGTCAATGGTAGGCAATATGGGATGGGATACTACTTAGCCAATGGAATCTATCCTTCCTGGGCTACTCTTGTAAAAACAATCTCCAATCCAGTTGAAAAAAAAAACAAGTTAAGTCCGTTGTTGATTGATCTTTTCAAATCAAGTACTGAGATCTTTTGCTTTGTAGCACTTTGCAAAGTGCCAGGAAGCGTGTAGAAAGGACGTCGAGCGAGTATTTGGAGTGCTACAAGCTTGTTTTGCAATTATCAAAAATCCTGGACGCCTTTGGAACAATGGTGATCTTGAAAATATCATGATAGCTGCTGTTATCATTCACAATATGATTATAGAAGATGAGCGAGAATCCAGCTTTGAGAACATCTTTGATTACCATCAAGAAAGCACTCAAAACAGCCGCACCGAGAGTACCTCTAGGACTCAACACAATGCCAAACTATTCTTACTGCGACATCAAGCTGTACGTAGTCGATCAACTCACCAGATGCTCAAAGAAGATCTTATCAATCATCTTTGGAACAAACGCGGCGCAGAAGATATTGATTCAGATGATGGGAGTGCAGATGATTCTTAATTTCAGATCATTTTTGTTTGATCTCTGCTTGTAGTTCATTCTTTCATTGCTTGAGGTTTTGTTTCAATGACAAGCAATACATGAAAAATGCAAAAAAGAAAAATTGGGAAGAGGAGTGGTATAGAAGTGAATTAAAAAAAGTAAGGACAGCATTGATTGATTTGAATTGCAATTGATTGAACTAGCTAGTAGATTCTTTATCTTCAGCTTTCAAGCGGTTGATTGCGATTCTTCTCTTGGCGCGGAAGTAGTCAAGTGTTTCTTCATCCATACCGGTGAGATCTTGG
The DNA here is from genome assembly GCA_002873125.1 of Puccinia coronata f. sp. avenae. NCBI lineage: Eukaryota > Fungi > Basidiomycota > Pucciniomycetes > Pucciniales > Pucciniaceae > Puccinia > Puccinia coronata. Next base: position 50,726 of record PGCI01000397.1, on the reverse strand, counting down.
CTCATGTTCATGTCGTCAGCAAAAGAGTCAAATGACTTTTGTTTTTGACGAGAGAGCTCCAGGAGCTTGTTTTGGCCTTTGATCAGGTCAGAAATGTGCACCTCGTCATTTTTGCGTTTTTTGGCTTTTTTCTGTCCTTCTGGACGGGTTGTCGCATCACTTGGGGGGCCGTTGGTAGTTGATGAGGGAGGATCAGTTGAGGGATTGGCAGTCAAGTTGTCTGCATTGATTTTCTTGGATTTACCGCGCCCACTGGCATCTTCAAGATTCTTCAACCATTTCGGCGAGTGACAAAGGATTGCCCAGGCGTGGTCGAGATTGAAGACTCGGCCAGTATCTGATTTAAACAGCAGCTTCGCTTCAACCATCTATCAGATGAGATTGATATCACCATCAGCAATCTGACAACACATGTAACAGTGAATTGAAGTGAAAACTCACAATATCATCATTATTTGACCCGCTACGCAGCCTTCTTACCACCTGGGCATGGAACCCACAGAATTTGCTGACCTGGTGCTGAATGTGGTACCATCGATTCTCAAGAGCGCCTTTCATTCTTGTCGGGAAGGCCTTGTATCCTTTTTTGTTCTTGTCATTCTCCACAACCTCGTCCATAAGATCGAGGTACATCTTGTGAATACGGTCCCAAAAGGCCGACTTTGTTTGATCAGAGCCAACGATCGCGTCCTTCGACGTGTTGAGCCAGGCAGTGCAGAGCGCTTTGTCCTCTTCGACACGCCAGTTTGGTGGTTTTGCTTTTGTCTTGGTATCCTTCTTGTCTTCTTGATCATCGTCAGCAATATCTTCATCCTTGTCCATTTTCTTTTTTTTTTTTTTGTGTCCTTTCGTTTTGGATTGTTCTTTTGGCTTGGGTCAGATTTGGGTTTTTCTTCAATCTGGACGTTGGTTTGAGGGGTTGGAGATTGGATGGAATCAACGTCAAGGGTGAAAAGCATTGGATCAAGAGTTGGAGAAGTCATTTTTGGAAAAAAAGGGGGGATTTGTGTGGTCGGAGTGCTGATTTGGCGCCGGATGTGTGACCGAGATGGGTTTTGGCGAGTCAAGGGAGACTCGCTACAAGTGTAGAGATATGGCGAGTCAAGCAGACCCTGGATGCCTTTGGCGGGTCATATGGCGAGTCCGCTAGACCCCAATTTTTGGGGGGACTCGCTAGATCGGGGTCGCCGACCCCAGTTCAGCCAGTCCGCTGGAGTTGCTCTTAGCGGCTATATTTTTGAACTCTACACATGCGTGCGAGTTCAAAAATGTAATGAAAATATGTGTATTCACACTTTGGCCCCCGGGGGAAGGCCCCGCGTCTCATTTTTTTTTCAGGCGGGGCACTGTTGGTTTATGACGTCCGCAACTGTATGAGACCTATGAGTGGCGGGCGGCGCAGCCGCCTTGTCCTCTAGTACAAATTAACTCTAAGAAAGAATCCATGATGAGAGCTATTTCAACCAATCCAGTATATATGAATACCATCTGATTATAGCATTGATTTCTCCATTTTCATGATCATCTCTTCTTCTGTAAACTTGTTTAAGCTTTCTTATTTTTGAATGTTTTCAAGAGTTTTCTTGTACTACCAGATGCCTTTTGATGTTTATGGAGTACCACATTTTAAGGCAGCTTTGCGGCTGTAAGGTCTTGCAGAATTCTTTATTTGAATTGTTATTTGGGGGTATCAAATATACCCAATCTACAATTTGTTTCATCACCAATTTATTCACCTGTAGTGTAGGGCACCACAGATGACAACATTTAGGTACAACACGGCACAGGTGAATAATTTAGGTTTGCAACCGCAAACCAATTGGCTTGGGCTGCAAAGCCACTTTTCAGACTGACTGAAAAGCACTGAAGCGCAAAATTCTCTTGTTGGCTTTATGTTGGGTTTGCCAGAAATTAACTTTCCATTTGGGTTCTGGCCAATATCCATACAATCCACAAGATGGCAACTTTAATTCAAGGTGAAAAACTTGAAAAAAGGTGCAAACCTTGATGCGGCTTAGTTTCACTGCCAGAAAAGTTGGATCGGATGGCCGCATCCGAGTTTATATCGGATGCGGCCATCCGATTCAAACTCGGGCGCGCGCCACCGAGTGAATCGCTCACTGATTCAAACTCAGCGGCCCGGGCGTTTGGCCACCGAGTTTGAATCGGTCAGCGATTCACTCGGTGGCGCGCGCCCGAGTTTGAATCGGATGGCCGCATCCAATATAAACTCGGATGCAGCCATCCGAGCCAGATTTTCTGGCAGTGTTTCCACTCACTTTTGATGGCCAGTGGACCTCACCAGCTGCCCCTCAAGTCCCAATTATTATACTCAAAAAAATAGTAAAGAATGTAGCTCAGGCATATTATTTTCTCTTGAAAGTTTGAGAAAATATGGTCTCTCAAAAAAGATTAAAACCCATTGGTATGAGGCAAAAAAATGGGCACAACTTGTGAAATAGATGTCACTTGGTGATGACCGGCATGGCTGCTTGGTCAAGGAGCCAGTGGATTGACTGCCTTGGGGGGGGGGGGGGGTGGAGTTCAATTCTGATTGTTTTCTTTTGGTTCTTCAGCCAAACGACTTGCTTGTCTGCGGCCAATAAATCATCAATGTTTATCCGGTGGGGGCAAAAAACCAAAAAAAAAAAAGCGGCTTTCCATGCGGCAAAGAATTGCCGTTTTGCCGCACAAATTTTGGCTGACATCCCAACCTTGATTTTGATGTCTGATTTGGCTGGCGGGGGAGACAATCAGATTCCGCTTCTGCAGCAATAAAAATTTGGTTGAGATCACCAGCTGCGTAAATACATTTCACAATAAATTCTCCGACAGGAGTTTCTGCCTGTTTCTGCCAATGGCTCGGGAGCTGGCAGTACAAGAGGATGGGTGACAGGTGGTGGGACACCTGCAGTTGCTGAGCTGGACGGGTACACCGCGGGTGCACTTTGCAAGAGCAGATCCGGACCTGGGACAGCAGTGTCACAGTGCCATCCCAGGTACCCAAACGGAGGCAAAATAGACCTGTTGTCATGTTGTTGTGATGGAGCATCTCATTTTTAAACGGATGTCCATGCCTCTGGGACATCATTTGGTGTTCCATCCCTGGGACACCAAAGTGCACCCGTGGTGTATATAGACCTGTTTTGTGATAGGACCCCCGTGACATGTTGGCCTAACAGGACTGCGGAACCTGTTCCCGTGACAGGACACAGCTTTGCTCGAGGTGAATGGCAGCTTTTGGAAGTGTTTCTTTGTCCGTTTTGAATGAACTGGGCAACCTTTCTTGTGTCACTGGTGTCTTGTGTTGCGCATCTTGATCAGCGAGTTCTAAGCCTCTCGAGCGGAGCGGGCCCGAAGGGTCGGGCGTCCCCGCGGGTCGCTCTCCTCTCCTGCGGAGTGGCCCCGGGGCCCTCACTCCGAGAGGCCCGCTGAAGCGCAGGACCAGAGGCTTGTGATAAGCAGCATAAATGCATACATAGCATCTTCAGATGCTGAAACTGAAAGCGCAACTTGCACAGCTTCCCGTCCAATCCCGTCCAAACGTGTCTGTAGATTGCATTTTACACACTACAAACATTTGCAATTCTACCCAGAAGGACAATGTGAACTTGGGATGGGCAAAACATATACCCAATTTTACAAAAAATGGTTGGAAGTGAAAAATAAGCTATACTGAGCATGCTCAGCAATTTTTTTTTTTTTTTACAAACTGAGCAGAAATCAATTTTATTCATTCTGGCAACTTTAGGGGATTTTGCTGAGCATGCTCAGTTTTGCTCAATTTTTATCACTGAGCCATTTTGTTGAAAAAATTTAACATTTTGCCTAACCCAAACAGTTGTTTTTTCTTTGGGTAAAATTACAAATGTTTGTAGTGTTTAATCACATGTGTACACCACGGCAGCAAATGAACATTTGCAATCAGTTTTTGAAACCAAACGCCAAACGTTCCCCATTCAATCCTCAGGGCACGTTGGGTTGATGCCCCTGCAGAAACCACTTTTGGAATGTTTGTTCCAACATTCCAATCCTGTTGGAGATCCGTCATAAAAACCAATCTCCAACGGGATTGGTTGGAAGTCGGTTGCAAAAACCAATAAAAAAACGTTGAAAAATGTAAAGTTCAATTGAGTTGAACCACTCTCGCACTCAAAAAACCATCTCCCACGACAAGGTTTGCACTGCAGCACGCGTGCATCACTGACCTGCGCAGGCAAAAGCAGGGATCAAACCCGAGGCTGGCAAGAGTGGAGGGCAACAGTCCCAAGGAGTTATACAGCTGGACTATCCATTCCATGGAACGCTCTTGCGCTGTGTGCGCTTTCGACTTGTTTTGTTGGGCAGGTCATTTTGTTCCAGGAAACCTCAATTTCTCAAAGTTTCAAGAGAAAAAAATGCCGGTGGCATGATTGTAATTTTTTTTTCCGAAGAAATCCTCTTCAGAACAGCGACTTAGCGCTGCTGAAGGTCGCTTCTGTTTGTTCCCTTGGAGAGTGGGTTTTTGAGTGATACTCCCACAGTCCGATCAGGGGATTAAATCCATTGTCCCACCAGAAAAAAAATCGATACTGTGGGACAATGGATTTATGACCCTCGGAACCTAAAAATTTAGGGTTTGAACTAGAAACGTTTTGAATCGAGTCCCATAAACCTTTGTTGCGTCTGTGGTGTAGTGTGTGAATCACATGCACAACACAGAGGTTTCATGGGAGATCGGAGTTTCACCGGGAGGGATGGAGTCGCGGAATGGGGCGACATCATCCCTCCCGAGCGAGCGACCGAGGCATTTCGAGCCTCAGACAGCGCCCCCGGTGGGTGGTGATTTTCGGGTTTGGGTAGCTAAAACCCGGATGGCTACCCGGTTTACCTCCCGCGGTGGAGATGCTCTGAGTTGAGCGGGATTTTTTTCGATTCTTGCGGATAAGTCATTTAAGAGCGGGTCTCGCGTGCACACCGCAGCCTCACTCTTAACTGCCCTTATGCAGGTGACACAGGTCAGTGATAATGTCGCAAAAAGCTACAGAAAAAAAGAGCACAAAAGAAGGTAAACATGCAAAGAGTACAGCACACTCTCAATCAGAAACATCACACAATCATCCACAACGGGAAACCTAAATCATGCTACACTCAATATTGGTATAACCTCAATGAGCTATAAGCTCTGGTGGAGAACTTATAGTAGCTTTAAACGCCAAGAGCCGCCAAAGCATTTCGCGTTCAGGTTCATTCAACGTGGAGATCCAAGAGCGGAAGTGTTCGTAATCTTTCCAGATGGGTCTATAGATCTCCAACAGAGGGATGGGCGGAGCCTTCTCTACGGTATCCCGTAAGAGAGCCTTCTCACCGGGAGACGACAACTCATGGGCGAATTGTTGGGTGCAGATGTTCAAGTCCCTCGAGTTCATTAACTTGAGAACTCGATTCCCTATACTCTCCCGATACTTCTCCATAAAAAACCACATTTTTTCCCACCTGGCCATCTTCCATTCTCGTGCAATTTTCTGGATGTTTTCGAAGGATTCTGCAAGCGATTCGGGCGTGCATTCAGTGTGCTCATTCTTGCTCACTATTTTCGATAGCAACGGCTGTTCAACCACATCGTACTCTTCTTTCAATGCCTCGTAGTCCGCCTCGTACTTAGCAGCTGATCCTGTTTCCCTTTCCGTATCCGTGTAAGCATTCACTTCCACTAGTTTCCATTATTGATCAACATGGAAAAAAAAAAAAAAAAAAAACCTCAGCAATGTTGGTTTTGATCAGGGTATACATAGAGGATATTGGATACACCTTACCTCCCACATCCTGAAGAAGAGAGGATGAGACGTGTGGCTCAGCTAAGCCACCTGGTGGTGGTGACATTATTGGAGGAGAAGACTTGACAGCATGTTCCAAGAGCTCCCAAACCATCCCCTGTCCATTCGCATCCAGACGTGAGATCCACTCCGCAAGGAACCGATAGTCCTCCCGGATAGATTTATAGTAGTTGACTGGGGGCACTGCTGGGCTACGCGACACGGCAACAATCATATGGGCTGATTTCGCCCCTTCTAAAGAGCGCAGGAGATTGTGGAGGGAAGCTTGCAATTTTCGGGCGTCGTGGATTAAGAGCAGCGCCTTATTCCCAATCACCTCATCGTGCTTCTCCATAAACTTCCAGAACTTGTCCTGGTTGCATGCACTCAAGTGTCCCATCAAGTTCTTCATGTTGAAGAAGCACTCCCGCATTGACATGGATGAACTGTCACCCCCCTGCCTCAATAATCCTTCTACCAGCAAATCCTTTTCATGCGAAGTTAACTGTTTTTGGGTCAATTTATAGCGTTGTTGATAACTAGTAGCCGTCGCAACATCCTTGGTTGCTTTGACCGGCTCTGTGGTGAACACATTCTTTCTAACTTATTTTTAGATAACGAAGAAAATGTCAGTACATCTAAATATAGTATCCTTTGTTTGATCTTTCAAAGGCATCATAATTACTTACCTTCAGATATGCCATTTGTTTCGACTGAAGCTGCACCCCCGATATGAAGGAGAAGAGAGTCAGGTGTCTTCTGCCTTCATGGATATCCAACCTACTTCATAGTAATACGACCCAAAATTAATGCAGCACTAACCCATCATGCCATGCGAATCTTCTGCAGCATCTACAACGTCGAGAAAATGACAAGATTTATAAGCTTATAACATTATCCAACGAAATTGGTTGAGAAGGGGCATCAAATGCCCCCCCGTCCCGATATCTTCGAAACGTAGACCAGACTCGAAGATCACAGACTGGTGAAAAAAAAAAACACAGTTGACATACCAGCTGTCTTTTCAATTTTGGCTCCTCCTGCCAGATCCTTTGAGAAGCCTCCGTGAGAGGCTGCTTCGGCCAGGACCAGGCTTCGTTTAACCAGAATATCCCGGCGCGAAGAAAGGTCGAGTCCAGTGGTGGTGTCCGCTGGAACACTATGGCAATCATGCAGGAGCTGCAAGGCAACTAAGATTGATGTTAATAGCATCGTGCCTTCGGTTTTTATATTTTCTTTAGATGGAGTTTACTACTGGGCAGGATGGACAGGGTGCAACGTGGGCGCTGAGGAATGAGCTTCAAATCTGACTGAAGTTTTAGATATATATATACAATCCCAGAACCTCAACCGAGATCCTTTCTCCATTTCGTCAAGGACTCAAGCCCCAGCAGGATATCAGGCGTATGAACTGTCAGACATCGCGCGTCTAGATTTCGGTAAGACGCCCTTGCTTGGCTCGACTTTCTCTGCGCCCTGCGGCCAGCGGGCCGAACGTCACTCGTACCGGTCGGTACGCGCCAGCGGAGGATGGGACTGACGTTGACCCCTCGAATGGCATATTGAATCAATATATTGTCTGGACTCGTAGGGCTCTCTGCAGGCAGAGCTGCTGCTACGTGTTTACCAGGCGTAACATATCCCGTCTATGGGGACTCGGGAGGGTGCGCAACGCTTGAATAGAAGATATCGTGTACCGGTACCATCTCCTGGTCCTTGCCACCCCCAGAGCTTGTATGTGTCACAGGCAAAAAGCCCATCGATCCGGTTCCCTGAGACGGCCAGGCAGCAGCGACCAGCAAGCACCCTACATATTTGAGCCGGACTTATCGAGCTCCGACGTGGTCCTGCATGGGTCTCTGTATGGATGTATGTGCAATGGACAGTCGCATCTCCTTGTGCGTGCTGCTTGAGCTCTATGGTGCCTTCACGGGCTCGCCCGAACCAAACGCGCCAGTGAGTTCCGTGCAGCCATCAACGGACACCCTTTCAGCTGCTGAGTTCTTGATCCAGTCTTTGTATTTCGGGGCTGCAAAAATTAACCAAGTGTCTAGACTGACCGACAGGCCGTACGTGTGTGTCACCGACTCACCATATTTGAAACAGAGTGTATGGGCAGGTGGACGATCCGGACCTGCCATCGTGAAGTTGCACCGACAGACGAACGGAAAAGCTACATGCACCACCGAAAGCAAGTATGTACAGGTGACTTTGCTGTGTGCCAATGTGGTAACGGCGGACACACATGGCCGGTGTTAAGTACCTGTCTTCGATGAGGTGGCTATATACGCTGGAGAACGAAGCACAAAATGTAAAGCGGTTGGGAATCTAATTCAACGTGTCAAGAGTGGGCAAGTTCACGATACTCAGATCATCGTAGCACACTTGCTGTGCAGCCCCCAGAAATCAATCGATGACTCCCCTCCAATACCGCATATTATCTGCTTAGGTTTTTCTAACTATTACAAAGCAGATGTTTGGAGAAAGAAAGATAAGTACAAGAGTCTACAAAGTTGTGTGTACACGATCTTTTAATCCATCGAGATAAATGGTTTATTCATCTACAGGACAGGAATGTAACAACTAGGGGATAACGTGGTGTCCTAGTATTTGTTGCAACAAAAACTGACAGGTGAAAAACATCCTAGCTGCGAGTACTTGTTCACTTCAAAGCATCTTCGACCGCCTTCCTCCATTTTCGTTGTAAATCGATACATTCATTGAAGATGCTATACTTGACGTCTAGTAGCTTCTTTTCTTTCTCTGTCAAATTCGGTTTCACCGTCGTACCTGGTCTAGACATCCCAACCTGACACAAGAAAAAAAAAGGTCGGATTAAGTCGGTTATGGTATCCATTGGTTGTGACATGTGAACCAAGTACATCAATGCAACAGATACTTTTGAGACACGTTGGTTAGCTCACCATGATGTCCCATAATTTATCTTTCATTTCGTGAGCCCTTTGTTCAGCGACATCTTGCTTGACAATCGCTTGGGATTGGGAGAGTTGAGTGGACACATAAGCCGCTTTGCCTAGCATGGCTGAGCCCAACACGACTGAAGCCGAATGCGAAGCTGGCAACTGAATCGGCACATTGCAGATATTCGCTGTTGATTGGCGGCGTCGTGTGGAGAACACAGTGTATCATCAGAGCCGTGGTTTTACTCATCCGTCAAAAAAAAAAAAAAAAGATGTAACGGCTTACCTATCAACTGCATCAACACGGCATTCTTCACTAGTCCGCCCGACATGAAGATCGCGGTGATCTTGTGCCCTTTGTCGTTCATCTTGTCGACGATTTGTCGGGTCTGCAAGGCGATCGCTTCACAAGTGATAAAGTATCGTAATGCCAGATCCATCACTCCCTTGTCGAGGGACATGCCAATGAGCATGCCCTTCATAGCGTTATCAGCCAAAGGCGATCGATTACCGTGAAGATCAGGATATCTGAAAGGGAGACAACTGGAAATGTGAACTCAGGCGCCCAAGTCAAATAGAACGACTCTTTTGACTGACAGATAATAGTCCTTGGTGAGATACGTCAGGAAAGGCGCTTTTTTGTCCTGTTGGGCTTGCTTCAAAGTGTCGTTCAGATAGACAAAGTGGTTGACTCCCTTCGCTTGGGCCAGCTCCTTCATCTTGTTGACAGCTGGATGAGTCTAAATAAGTTGAGAATGTGAATTTGCCATAAAAAAGTTAGCTTTCGGGCTTGGCGAAAATTATGGGCGAAGATATCAAATAAATAGCGGCAAACGTACATCAATGATGAAATCTAACAGTTGCCCAGTCGATGACTGTCCGCCCTCATTCATCCAATCTGTCACGGTAAGAAAGAAACAAAAGATTTTATAAAAAAAAAACTGCTAATCTTTCCGTGAGCGGCATAGACTGACTCACACCCAGGGAAGATTGCGTGCAAGTAAGGACCCCAAACACCAGGTACGAAAACCGGACTGGGGCTTTGGACGATGTGGCAGCTGCTAGTGCCCGCACTTACGCATAGCCGATGCTGACTCGTTCCGAGATCACTATCTTGTTCGCCTTCCATCTTGGCAGCGACCACACCAATCCATCCAGCATAGGCATCAATCACACCCGATCCGACCGGCGTATTCGGTAGCAGCCCGAGTTCCTTGGCTGCTTTCTCCGTGAGACCTGAACCAACCGGTTGCCCGGCAGTTAAAATCAATCCTAGCTTCCCTGGAGAGCCGCCAACTTGTTTGAAATCTGTTTGGACCTAGCAAGCAGAAAAGCAGAGTGACATGTTGGAAAACAACTTGAGTGAGCATCATAGTTCTTATGCTTCCTTGTATCATCAAAGCATGATGAGGCCATCAGAACACACAAATTCGGAAAGTCCAATTTTCTTGAAGAAATCGTCGTTCCAGCCCTTGTGACCTTCAACCTCGGGAGGGACATAGGAGCATTTACCTGGATCAAAATTAAATGAAAAATCACGGTCTTCAATAAAGGTGGTTAGGAGATTGCAGATGAGACCTCAGATATGTTTTTCTTTTTCTGAAAAAAAGAAAGGCTTACACGCCAGGGAGCAGTTGGACCGCGCTAGATTACCAGTGGCTCGATAAGTCAAGAAATCGGGCAGATCGAAGAACATAGCCTGTTTGAACAGCTGTTCGGGCATATGTCTTTTCAACCACAGCACCTTGGGTATCTCCATTTCCAAGCTCATCGTTCCCCCGACGTATTGTAATACAGGACTGCCGGTCGCATTGATCATATTAGCTTCTTCACGTGCACGGTGATCTGCCCAGAGGATGATGTTCCTCTTGGAGTCGCCCGTTCCCCATTCGCCCTGAGTGATGGACATGGGTTCCCCTTCGAAGGTTGAAACGGCCAACGAGCAGGTTGCATCGAATCCGATCCCTTTGACTTGTTCGGGACTGATTTCCCCGTCTCTCAAGCAGTCCTTGCAAGCCTTGGCGATCGAATTCCAAACTGCATCACGGGATTGTGGCGCATACCCAGGGAGGATTGAGGATAGTAAGAAATCTATGAACGAGTGGCCAGATCATTTGATATTGGAAGGATACTCACTCTCAGTTGTGGATTGCTCAAAGATATCATGGTTATGATCATCCCTATAGGTGGTTGTTGCGTAGGTTGACTCGGCTACGATTTCTCCGGTGCAGCTGACGAGGGCTGCTCGAGCTGAGCCTGTGCCTACGTCTACGCCGATGTAAAAATCATTCGAGTCTCGATTGTTCGCCATGGAAACCTACCAGAAGTTAACAATGTGGATATAAGCGAATTAAGAACAAGATGCTGCAGTCGAAGGATGTGAAGCTCAGCAAGATGAGTGAGTAATATTTATGTAGTTTGGTGGGGAGAATGAGACTTGCCGAGCATAAACATTCACACTTTCGAGTGCCCCACGAGGAATCATCCGATCGACTCACCCGGTCGCCGGTTAATGCGCCCACCCAACGGAACCCGGCCGATGGAGCTTGAATGACGTAAACCACTCTCACCCGATGCGCCTCCCTCCCGGGACCGAGCCACCCGGCCGAGCCGCTGTCAGTCTGACCGCGGGGATTGCGTCAGACGGACGTCTAATCCCACCTGCGGACACGCTACATTATGTAAGCATTAAAGGTTCCAGGTGCAGGTGCCAAGTGTCACCGGAAGCGATAACGTGTGACATCCCAACGGGCTCTCGTTTTTTCGGACCATTCCTTTTGACTCTTCAATTAATCGGTTCATCGGAGCCAGAACCAGTAAAACCAACGGACCAGCCCAGCCACATTACTTCCACTCGATCGAACATGCCGCCGAAGAAGCTGAAGAAGGGGAAGAAGGCGGACGATGATGAGCTTTGGTGAGTATGTTCTTTTTCTCAGCATGGGTTGCATATACACACTGATGGTTTCACCGTCATCCAGGGCCTCGAAGGAGAAAGAGCAACCTCAAAACGCTTTGGATCCTGAATCTGCCGACGAGGAAAGCCAGCCGGTGCTGAACCGATCGAAGAAATCCGCGTTTGGATTCTCTGCCGCTACACAATTGGACGAGGATGACCAACAAGAGGACGAGGAGGAAGACTTTGGCGGACTCATGACTACTCTCAAGAAGAACGTCTCTACGGCGACGAAGAAGGATAAAAAGGGGAAGAAGAAAGGCGAGAAGCACGCGGGCCGAACAGTTCAATTTGAAGACGAGTTGCAGGAGAAAGAAGACGAGTTGCAGGAGAAAGAAGAAGCTCAAGAAGCCAGCGCGAAGATCCCCGCGGAACCTGACATGGACGAGCTTTACCCGGAGCCTGCCGCAGGAAAGAAAGGGAAAAAGAACAAAAAGAAAGGTGCCCAACCCTTCCCGGATGACCTAGATGAAGACGAACTACTAGAGCAGGCCCGAAAAGCCAGAGAAGAAGCAGAGGCCAAGATGAAGATCGAGCAGCCAACATCACCTCCTTTGGACCTTGAAGAGGCGCAAACACCGGCAACCACGGGTGTTCTGTCCAAGAAGGAGAAAGAGAAGCTGAAGAAAGAGAAAGAGAAAGCCAAGAAGAAGGCCCAAGCCGCATCCAAAAAAGCGATTACTGGTGATGCTGATGCCAAACCCGACGTAACCCCTCCCAAGAGCGATTTCGTTGACCCCACGGTCGAGAATGTACCGGCGAATGCAACAGCTGACCCCGAAGACGGCGAAGTTGATAATGAAGCTCAGGCTGCCGGTACAACATCCAAAAATAAAAAGAAAAGTGAGTTTCACGTTCCCTTAGGCACTTTCCTGCGCGATTGCCGTCAGAATAATTGACGTCTTTTGCATCTAGAAAAAAAGGCCGCTGAGAAAGCCGAGCCTGTAAAGGAAGAGCCTAAAAAGAAATTGGGAGGCAAATTGTCCGCGCTTCGGGTTAGTGTTTTCCTGCCCTGTTTTATAAAATTATTGTTGTCCTATCACCCCTTAACAGACAGCTTATTTTTATTTTTTTTCTTTTTTTAATAAATTGAAAGGCTGCGATGGAAGAGCGTCAAAGATTAGAAGCTGAAGCGAAGGCAAGAGCCGAAGAGGAGGAGCGGCTGCGTCAAGAAGAAGAAGAGAAGATTGCAGCCGAAGAAAAACGCAAAGAGGAAGAAAAGGCACGAAAGAAGGAAAAGGAAAAGGTTAGCTAATTTCGAGTAATCAGGTCTTACTTCTCATGTGCGAGATATTGATCATTTACTTTCCCATACGTCAAACAGGCCAAAAAGGAAGAACTCAGGAAAGCAGGAAAACTGCTCACTCCCAAGCAGAGAGCAGAGAAAGCTGCAGCTGAACTTCGACTCAAGGCTTTGGTCGAATCGGGCGCCGTGGTGGTGGGAATACAAGAGCGTAAAGAAACTGCCCCCTCTTCAGGTACCAAGAAGGTTACATACGGAAACCGTAAAAAAGGACCAAAGAAGGAGGTCAAGAGTGATCATGCCGAGCCTGAATCTAAACCAGAGTCTGTTCCGGATGTCAGCAAGCTTGAGATTGTCGACCCTCCTACGCCTCCGGCCGCTAGCTCTCCTCAACTCCCGTCTTCTGAGCCTGCTGCGCCCGAGGAAGCCGACGTCAAAGAAGATTGGGAGGCGGAAAGCGATGATGTGAAAGATGACTGGGATGCAGAAAGTGAAGACGAGGCACAAACTAAACCTACCCCATCCCAACAACCCAGCAACAAATCTGAAAAACCTCAACAAGCTTCGGCATCTAAAACCACACCGAACGAAAACAAATCCAAAGTCGTGGGCAAAGCCCCTGCAAAGCCATCTCGGGCACCTTCAAAGTCTGCCAAACCTGAAGTCCAGCCCAAGGGCGCACCTAGCCAGCCGAAATCGAAGACCGGCGGTTCTAATGGCACAGCTACTACCTCTAAAGCTGAGGCTACCAAAGAGGCCAAGGAATCAGATGAATCAGATGAAGACTCAGACTCGGGCTCGGATGACTCCGATTCAGATTCAGATTCAGATTCCGATTCCGATTCCGACTCTGGTTCGGACGACTCTGATGATGATTCGGACGAGGAAGGGCGGAAAATGTCAACAGCTCGCAAGATGGCTGCACAGAAAAAGGCCGAAGCTGCGGCGAGACGAATTAAGCGTCATGAAGAAGCAATGGCTGCCCGAAAGCCTGAAGACATGCGCAGCCCAATCTGCTGTATTTTGGGACATGTCGACACGGGGAAAACCAAACTTCTTGACAAGGTATGTTAGATGTTCGTTGCTAAGGATCACGAGCTTGGTGCATCTCATGTCTGATGATGAGTTTCATGTGGGGTCGTTAGATTCGACAAACCAACGTCCAAGAAGGGGAGGCCGGAGGAATCACTCAACAAATTGGAGCAACGTTCTTCCCTATGGAAGCTATCAAGCGGAAAACTTCGGTCTTGGCTGCACACGACTTGAAAGAATACAAGCTTCCCGGGCTACTGATGATCGACACGCCTGGACACGAGTCTTTCACAAATCTGCGTAGCCGAGGAAGCTCGCTTTGTAATATCTCCATTTTGGTCGTCGATATCATGCACGGTCTAGAACAGCAAACTCTGGAATCTTTGAAGCTTCTTCGCGACAAGAAAACTCCGTTCATCGTGGCCCTCAACAAGATTGATCGTTTGTACGGCTGGACGGCCATCAGGGAGAATGCATTCCGAGACTCGCTTTCCAAACAAGTCCGCCCTGTTCAGCGAGAGTTTGAGACTCGATTAGAATCGGTGGTCCTCGCGTTCGCTGAACAAGGACTCAATGCAGTGCCTTACTACGAAAATACCAACTACTCTAAGAACGTCTCGCTTGTTCCCACTTCAGCCGTCACCGGTGAAGGTGTACCTGATCTGCTGATGTTGTTGATCAAGTTGACTCAGGAAAGGATGTCGGAAAGATTGATGTATCTCTCAGAGCTGGAGTGCACAGTTTTGGAGGTCAAAGTGATCGAGGGACTGGGCACGACGATCGATGTCGTTCTGTCAAATGGCGTCCTGCGAGAGGGTGACAAGATTGTGGTGTGTGGGCTGAATGGTCCTATCGTGACTCAAGTTCGAGCACTTCTTACACCTCAGCCTATGAAAGAACTCAGAATCAAAGTCGGTTGACCATTTTTTCTTCCACCTCGTGACAGTTTTTCCGCCCATTGACCAATCGATTTTCATTTGGTAAAACTTATGCTTATACTTATCTAGGGCCAATATGTACATCACAAAGAAGTCAAGGCTTCGCTCGGAATCAAAATCGTTGCGCCTGATCTTGAAAAGGCTATTGCTGGGTCTCGCTTGCTGTTACTAACCGAGGACGACGATGAGGAGGATTTGAAGGAGGAAGTGATGGGTGACTTGACGAATTTAATGAGCAACATCGATAAATCTGGTCGTGGTGTTTGTGTACAGGCGTCGACCTTGGGTTCCTTGGAAGCTCTACTGGAATTCCTGCGGACAAGTAAGATTCCTGTGAGTCAATCACTCCAGAACTTGAAGTTTCATTTTCGATATGCTTTGCTGATAGATAGCTGTTGGTTCTTTTTTACTGGTTGGAAAACGATGTAGGTATCTGGAATCAATATTGGTCCCGTGTATAAACGAGATGTGATGCGGGCTGGGACGATGTTGGAGAAGGCTAAAGAGTTGGCCGTGCTACTGGCTTTCGATGTTCCGATTGACAAGGACGCAGAGAAATTGGCCGAAGAATCCGGCGTCAAAATCTTCAAAGGTAAAAAACTGTGTTACGCGTCAAGAGCATATTATACATCTATTCTAGTGCTTATAAAAGTTTTCTTGATGCCTTGTAGCCGATATTATTTATCATTTGTTTGACGCCTTCACCGCTTACAATGCTGACATCATGGAGGCTAAGCGAATTGACTCGGCGCCGATCGCGGTCTGGCCCTGTCGACTGAAGATCATCCAGGCCTTTACAAAGCGAGATCGTAAGCCTTAATAATCTGGTGACCTCATCATTCGAGTTGAACATTCATCACCTGCATCATCCTCTCTAGCAATTATCGTTGGCTGTGATATCCTGGAAGGAACCTTAAAAGTTGGCACTCCACTCTGTGTTGTCAAGGTGGATCCCACTACCAAGGCCCGTACAACAATTCCATTGGGAAAAGTGTAAGTTCTCGAATCTCCGCTTAATAATCCTAGTCATCAAATAGGCTTGAGTCTGCGCAAGATGATTATCAAAGACGCTGACTTGTATGATTTGATTACAGTACATCACTGGAGATCAATCACAAATCCGTCCAAAGTCTTAAGCGGGAGCAAGCGGGTGCAGGAGTAGCAGTCAAAATTGAGCACGCCTCTTACCAATCCGCTATGACGTACGGGCGTCAATTTGACGATAAAGATGAGCTCATTAGTCAGATTAGTAGACAGTCTATTGATGTCCTCAAAAACGTCTTTCGTTCAGAGGTTTCTAAGGATGAATGGGCGTTGATCGTCAAGCTCAAAAAAGAGTTGATGATCGATTAAAACTTGCCCTCATAACTTCTTTTTCTTTTCCAGAGTCCTTACTCCTTAGATTGTACTTAACACTTGTTGGTATCTTTTTTCCGTTGGTGATTTGTCATAAGTTTTGTCGCTTTTTTTCGGAGATTTTTAATCACTCTTCATCATTTCATCTTGCATAGTATAAGCATAGATAAAGAGATCTATATATTTAACGGAAAACTAACCCTCACTGTCAGCGTGAAGGTCAGATTGAGCCAGTGATAGATCATTCTCTAGGGCTATGGCCACACGCATCTCATCCAGAGCATTCGCCCATTTTCTCTTCATTCAAAATGGCCTTCTGGGTTGCTGCGCCTCCTCCCCTGAAAACTGCTGTATGGAGGCCCAAAATTTAGCAATCACAGGCTACAGCATGACTTACAATTAACCCTTTACCGACAAGGTTCATACCTACCTAGGCTCTAGTTGTGACAAGTGTGATGGTGTATTATACATGCAAAAACACCTCAAAAAACCATCAAAAATGAAACAAGTGCCGTATCGCCACTTCGATCAGCATATGAATGGAACCCAGCTTCGAGTTCAAGACCACAGTTCTGGGGTGAACAATTCACACCGCAAAGCCAATGTTTGAATCAATACTCAAATTAACTAACCAGCATGCACCCTACCCTGGCCATCACCTGCCACTGGTGTGACCCTGTTGTTATGGCCGCCTTCCTCCCAAGCTGCCAGTGCAGGTTACATGAAACTTTTCTGTGGAAGTTTGGGTCAGTATTTTACAAATTTTGTCCTTCTTATTTAGATGGCAATGATAAAAACTGTATTTGATTTTTTTTTTAAAAAAATATGCAAATTGATGATTACTGGATAAGTATGCCAACTACAGCTTCTTCATTCATTGATCTTAACAAGGGGCCTTTCTTTTACTTATCAAAGGTTTGGAGTCAAACTGTCCTTCAAAATATCTTACCATTTTGGCAAACAATGATCCCCCCATATTCTCCCATCCCAAGCTGCATTTTGTAGTGTCGTAATTGAAGGGAAAACCATATTTTTCTAGCCCCATCAAAACGAAGAGGCCTTATGATTGAGAGAAAGATATGCCAGACGTTTTGAAATGACAAAGAACTCAAAAGAGAGATTGGATATTCTGGTATGTTTACCCTGCAAGGGAAACTTGCTCAGCTGCTGCCAGTTGGCAAGCCTTCACGAAGGCATTACTCAAGTTGCACTTGAAGCAAGTTTAGATGCACAGTGATGGTGCATGATACACAGACACTGCTCACGCCAAAAAGCAGACTTTACATTAAAGTACCTCCTTTGGAGGCCGCCGCCGCCCGCCCAGTCCCCAGGCCCTCCGATTGGAGGGACTTGTGTTAAGTTAGGGGGAAAGACTGCACTGAAAAGTCAATTGTGTATGTTCATGACTTCTGCACCTAGTTCTCTATCTCCCTGATCAGTTTCTCGAGCAAAACTTTCTCACATGAGCAGCTGATGTGAAGTTAATATTTGTTGCATGCCTTCAGGGCTGTTCCGCAATGTTTGAATTCAATCCTATCTACATGAGAGTGCGTTTGCACTCTCGACTTTTCATTTTGTAGGACACGTGTTTATCTATATCCTCATGTTTCCACCGGAGTTATAACTTGCCAAGTTAGGCCAAGCTGGTTCAAGGTAGTTCATGGTCCCTTCATGAACTGTGAATCTCACCACCCCACCTTTAGCCCATCCTGTCAGCCTTCGCTGGTTTACACCTGCTTGAAATTCCCATTTCCTCGTGCTCATCAATGCAAATTGCTGCAATGTGCCATTACCGGATATTTCGCCGTCATCATGGCCCTCCCAAAGGTCTGCAAGCACCTTAGAAAGCAAGAAAAGCCGCCAAACGTAAATGTGAGCCAAGCTACTCTGTTGGTTCACAGTTGTTGGGTTCCACCGCTTAATCATTATCATCCTGCTCAAGACAAATTGATACGCTGAGGCTTCAATATCGATTCCAAATCAATCAAAGTCAGTGACTGAAAGTCTCTGAAAGTCCTTTCAAATCTGTCTCTCCGCGCCCCGATTCCGATCATTGTTTATCCTTTTAGAAAATCCGTTTGGCTATCCACATACTCCGGTCATCCCGTTTTACATGCCAATTAAATGAAGTCTATCACGTTGCTAAGAAGCCTGTCAATTCAGAAAGTCAAACATCGCCAAAGGAGGACTAGCGTAACGTGAAGATAGGTGAAGATATTACAAGTTTACAACTTGTCTGTATAGATGCTTCTTTGGATGGCAAGCAGGCAACGGGAAGACAGTGATATGATTTTTCCCGATCGAAGCCGATAGACCCGCTTAAAACACACGAGTTGATTTCTTTTTGTCCTGTGCATCAGAGGTCTATTGGAGTCGGACTTATGCACACTCCCTGAAATCAATCGGGAATATTTTGAAAGGCTTGCACCAGGAGGTTAAAATTTAGCTCAAGGGGAAGGGAGGAGGGAGAAGAAAATAGACTTCTCTTTGGATCCGATTATAAACATCGCTAGGCTCTAGCCCTTTGGTTCAGCTCCTATTTTTCCAGGTCGTTCAAGTTGAACTCCTATGGCTATCCATACGTGTCTATTTGAATATATAAGAAATTACCATTCATTGTGTGAACATATCTCTACGTTTGGAGATCAATTTTACTTTTCAAGTGCGTGTCCACACTTTTATCTAAAAAAGGGAGGGCCGAGACCTCTAGGTACGCTTTAATGAATCAAGAAGGAGATAATTTACCCATCCTCACTTGCCTTCACCCTCACGCGCCCTGCTCCTCTCATGAACCATCAGGAACCATCCCAAAATTGATATCGTCTATTTTCAAGCATCCGAGAGTACAATCCGTGAACATCTCAAACCAAACCATTCAATTAACCTATTTAAAGCTCTCGTCTTTTGCGTCTCATCCTGGCGACCTTGCATCTACTTTCGTGGTGGTTCGGAAATTCCTTGAATTGGCCCGTACCATTGAACCAATTGATTAGCTACGAATTCCATCCCTCCGGATAAATTATCTCGCCCCTTTTCACAATTGCTTAGGCCTCCAGGGACTAGCTTGTTAAGAAAAATGACGAAAGACTGCCAATGCCATGGACTCTTCTATCCGACCTTAATCAGTTCACGCTCATCGAATTATGTGAACTCCTTGAAGGCAAAGACCACAGTCTCACCGGTCATAACGACCCTCAGGACAATTGCAGTGGTCCAAAGGAAAAGAAGGAAGAACGACGATTCGGCGACCAGATCGAAGCTCTGCAAGTCCAGCTATAATGTCAGTCATATAGATTCACAACCAGGACCCACTTCTAAGCGCACTGGGCCTCGAGGCCTCTTCGAATACGATTATCGTCAATTCACACAAGGTATCTTCTTGAGTGCGAAGTCTCAGTCATTTAGCAACATATCTGTCGCGGGATTAAGCTCTGATGGTGAGATTATTAGTCTGGCCTTCTTTCTGACATGATTGATTGTTAGATTTGTCATCTTCTTTTTCTCGATCGTGCTTTACAAGTATGACTGATTTTCATTAATGTTGTTTTCTGAGCCTTAGCGCACAAGGAAGATAAACTTGCAGAACAGATTGCCAATCAAACTGAGTTGTCGCAAGCTTCTTCGAACTCGCATACCTGCACCAACATTAAATCCGATTTTGCCCGACGCAATAACCGATGTAGAAATTCAACCTATCGCTCATATGCCGGAAAAGAAAACCGCGATGGATCTTTAAAGCGTTCTTTTGGTGCTGCCAATTGGAAAGCAAGACCGGTGTCCACAGAGAACGGTTTATCGTCAAATTCGAACTACTCGCCAAAAATAGGCATCTCGGAAGATCGCGACCCACTGATCTTTAACATGTCTCCATTCAGCTTGACCCAAACTCTGTCAACTTTCGTGAGTTGGTCAGCCAATCATCCCCAAAATCGAAAAACGCCCAATGCTTTTGATCATAAGAAGACGAAGAATGATGATTTAGAGCAAGAAAGTGAAGATGATGAGGACGAGAGGTTGATATCCATCACTTCCGTTTCACCCATCGACATCATACCCCAATCTCACAAATCCAGTTGATCTTTTCTTATCTCAGGGCCTCTTGAGATCTCTCTGTTTATATTCATTTTTTTAAAGAATAGCATCATCTCATCTTCATATTATATCTTACCATGATCCTTTTCACTCCTCCTCCAGCGGACTGAGTTGTCGTGCTTGTTTCCTTCCCTCCTTTCACCTTCGTGGTTTTGCAACTCTGGTCAGCTTCCAACCCCCCTCTCAAGTCTTACTTTACTATCCATCCCCAAAATTCGTCGTCATAGAAAAATTTGATCCCCACTCAATCTTTCATTTAAGCACATCCCATCACGTCTTATAAATATTCAGTTTAGTTTTTGGGCAAGTAATTAGAATGCAGGAAAATATAACCCTGTTTGAACCATGAATTCATACCACATGTTGGCATTAGAGCCTTCAGTGTCCAATTTTGAGCGCAAACCAGCTTGTGGAAATTATGCTTCATTGTGTATCTTGAATGTTTGAAAACTGAAACAGCATGATCTATAAAGTTTTTATAGTTTGCTTCTCAGTTCACCTAGTTAATAGTTTTAACTCCCTTGAGATGAAATTTCACTTAGCATTTGGATTTTTGAAATATGCCTCATTGCATTGTAGGGGCTGGAAGTCACAATTCTGCCTTTCATATCTTAATCATTACTTCTATTGTCTAAGATCCTATTTCCTACCACCACAGGTTTCCCTCACGATCAAGGTACATTAACAGAAGTTGAATTCATTGAAACAAATTGCAGCCATTAATTTCTAAATTGACTTGTACAACAATCTTTCAGTCTGTCTATGCAAACTAGAATCTGCAGCACACCAAGAAATCTCAAGAGAATTAAACAATCATCTGGATTTCATTAATAAATTTCAAATAATAGAAATAATGAGCTCAAGGTGGTAAGATAAAGAGGTGATTACAAGAAGTTTTTCTTCTTGGATCACTTTGCTTTGAAAGATACCAAGGGAACCTCATTAAACCAGATTTTACTCCCACCCTGCACAGAAGTATCAATCCCTGTGATCCAAAATTGAAAGAAACAATTAAAAACATTTGATTCCTTCAAAACAATCCCATATTAATTCTAAATTTCAGATTAGGGGGGTTCACATTGGGCTAATTCTTACAGATACTGGTGCCAGAGCTTGTATACTGAAAGTGTGATTTGGCTTGATTTGGGTCAAACATCAGGTTTCATGGATGAAATTAACAAAAATTAAAGTTGGTTGGTTGTCCACAATGTTTTGGAAAATAGAAAAGTTGGACTGACTGTCCAGAAACACCCACACATTTTCAGGTATCCATATTTACTAAATGTTGTTGTTAAAGTACTGAATTATCTGCAAAGTTCTCTAAAATTTGATTTTGAACCCTCCTATTTGAGAACCAGGCTATTTTTAAAAAGAAATGTTGTTTGCCCACCCCCCCCCTTTTTTTTTTCTGTGCATTTGCTTTGCGCGCGGAGGATTTCCCCTTTTGCACAGAGACCAATGTCCTTTTGTGGTTGCGCAAGTCCATATCACGCAGGGGGGCATCATTCGTGTGAAAAAATAAATATTTTTGCAGGATTAACAATATTTGGTTGTGCATGGGTGCAAATTAATGTTACCTGAGGACAGATGTGCTTCATAAACTGGACACCAAGGGTTTGAGTGTTGCAGGTATATCTGAAGTTAGCTCATGAGCTGTTAAACTTACAGACCATCGAGATTCTAGGGTTTCTGCTGAGCTAGTTAACCATAAGCCAGCAGGGAATTTATTGTGTGGCCCCCGGAGGAGCACGGCGGAGAGAGGGGACAGCGCTTCAAACCAAGGAGCGGCCGCAGCCGGGGAGGAGCCTGCAGGGCGCAGCACATGTGGTTGGGTCCACGGAGAAGGAGAAGTACAAACTTCTCTACTACCGCTCTCAGCACCAGCGAGCAACAGCAAGACTCGCAGGCAGTGAAGGTGTGCTTTTTGCTACTCCACCCACCATCCCATAGTTCCTTTTTTGCCTTTTTGTTGACAAAAGACCCAGGAGTATTTTCAAGTTGTAATTGGCAAACAAAAATCATGAAGCGTTTGAGTTAGAAGAATGAACAAAAAAAAATTAGAGGTTTGTGGAGTGAAGGCTCCATACCCCCACTGTAAAATTTTAAGTAGCAACATGGTCCAACACTGGTCCTTCAATGATGTTATTTTAATTATATGGTACAAGGGTCAAATTCCCCCAACATATATCATTTCAACATTAACATCATCGATGTGCCAATATTGCTGTGGCCTTGTAAAAAAATGAATTCTCATTTTTGAAAGATGTCTTAAACATGATAAAACGTTCTCGTTCTGTTCAAGATGAACAGTCGTATCTTTGACTTCGAAGAAAAAATAGCGCTCCTGCTTGATTACTACAAACATGAGATAAGATTAAGGGGTTTGACGGCAAAAAAACAACTGAAAAGCGAGGCTCGAATGCAAGTCAAGGTAAATGGGTATCTGCAGATACAAATGTCCAATCTTTGTCAAAAGAATAGATGATAAGGTAATTAGTTGAAAACAAATGGGGATGGGAATAGTGCTTGAAGTATCATAACATAACGTCAGAGTAGAAAGATCTAAATGGCCGGCCTGATTGAAATTTCCTGACTAAAACATGGGATGATGAGGGAGATAACTGGTACTTCGGTAATCAGTGATAAGATGGCTTTGCAAACCCCAATCGAGACATTCCAAACTGTAACAGCGGGCATGAGAATTACAAGTCAGTAAAACACTTGATGTATGTTGCAAGTAGTAGATAATTTTAATCTCACGTCGAAGGTAGTGTAGTAGCTTTTCATGAAAGAAATACCTGTATACAAGTATGTTGGATTTCTGGTCAGGGATTTCAAAAATATTTGAGCACGTAGTGACAAAAACTCACCCAAGATCCAGTTACCGCCTGTCTGACTTCCAAAAACGGCACCAACGCAGCGGTCACTACCAGGCGAAACTTTGCCAAGCTGCGAGAGATCGGCAAATCGTATCAGCTCTTCCAACCTTGCTTAACGCGAAATTGCAGGGGGGACCACATTCTTGAGGTTATGATAGATTGCTCACGTTTAGATCCAATTCGTTCACCGCAAGCTCGATACCGTTCCCAAAATCGAAAATTATCTTCACGCTCTGCGAACAAGGAAAGGTGTAGAATCCATCTCCCGATTTCATCTGCGAATTCGGTATATTATCCCAGAAGATTTTGGCTTGCTCAGCGGGAGCTGCAATGTAAGTTGTACCGCTATCTACGATTGCAGCAGTGCTAGGTATATCAATTCGGAATTTATCTTCTTGGCCATTGTTGCAAAACACGTTCAATAACTGAATTTGCCAGTAGGTTTTTGAAGTCAGAGGGATCCATTGGAACTGCCCGTCGTACTTATCGGGGTTCTGGCCTCCCAGAAAGAGCTCCGACTTATGCTGTGATCCGGTGGCATACCTGGAGGCAAAGTCGAGACACAAACGCGAAACGCGAAAAGAGAACTTGGAATCAGCTAAAATTAAATGCAAAGACACCATTGATGTTTGACAAGATAATCAGATCTCTCACCTTCCCATAGCAAATGAAAACATTTCGGATTCGAGAGTGCTATTCAACTTTTGGTTTTGGCTGATAGCGTTGTAAAACCAGGGTTTCTTGTGGCTCGTTGCGATAGACTCAAATGCTGCCAATCGATTAAGCACCATAAAATTGGCATGAGCGACCGAACTTTTTTGTGAGCGGACTCTCATGAAGTGTAAGTCAACGTCGAACTGACCTAAACCGAGCACCCCATCGGCTGGATCATTTGGCCAATCCTCCGAGAGCACGTCACAGACGCCAAAAGCTTGTCCGACCACACCATATCCTGAAACAGTCACAGTGTCTTCGTATAGGCTCCCACTTACTCCCCCCACACCATAGGAAATTTGAAACGGGGAGGACAAATCCTTGGAAGTCGATGACTGCTCATGGTCATAAAATGTATGTTTGTGTATGGAGGAGCGGCCACAATTCTTTTTACACGTCTTGTCTTTGATCCACTATGTGACGTCAGGCGCGGATGAGGCCCCCAAAAAATGAAGCATTGAACGCAAATGTCAGATCTCATCTCGCATCCAACACGTAGGAAAAACTCTTAAAAAACAAAATTACCATATCAGAGGATCCTGTGTCGAAATCGATCATGAATGCCTGTGAGGGTGTTCCTATTTCTATCTGACCATAAAACTCAATATCACTTGCCCCCGATACGCTGTCTCGAAGAGTCGTACCACTGAGATGGGATAATGAGCCAACGGAGCGCTGATTTGCAAAGGTGTGATTCTTCGAGGAAGATTTGCGGTGTGTCCTAAAATGCCGTTGTTTTGATTTCACCTGAAGTAGCTCTTGGGGGGAAGTTGAATTCTTGGAGTGAAGTAAACGTGCTTGTGAATGGTTTTTTCGGTCCGATGAGGCAACACGGAGGCGAATGTACCTAGAACCTCTGAGCATACCCAACTTCGCAAAGGCAGCTCCTTTAGAAAGATCGTCAGTTTGGTTGTTGCTTCCATCGTTGGCGCGATTGGTGGCTACCCGGAATTTGCTACTGGCCAGGTTTTTCGGCAGTCGCCCATTTTCCACATCGATTTCAGTATCGTAGTCAGAGCTGTCCGCTACTCTTCTCAAGGTATCAGGAAGGCTGGTGGACGCTACCCATCGGCGAGAATCTTGAGGTTTCAGGGCTAATGTTTGCTGGTCGACTCCCCCATATCTTTCAGTCGCGCGCCTGGCCGTAGTGCTTAGTTGTGACCAATCTACCACGCGCTCGATTCTTCGCGAGCGGGCTAGATTTCTTGGTGCATGACCTGAAGTATGACTAGGCTTTGGAAAGAGCTGGATAGCGACTTGAGCAAATACTGCATGCGAGGCCAACAGGAGCAAAATGAGTGCCTGCATTCTGCTCAGAAAAGTTAGCGAGGCGAGACTTCTTAGGAGGATGTTGATGGTGATGAGAGGATGGGTTAGTTTTTCTTATCGTTTTTTGAAGACAGATTAGCTGATTGCTGGAATGGAATCAACGGTAAACAGATAAGCTAGCTAGAAGGATGTCTCAACCTTGCGCCAGGATATGATTAACAATCGAAAGATGGTTGGCTATTGTTTATAGCAGAATTAAAGAGTGAGGAGAGCTGTCCTCCGGGAAGTCAAGGAAAAGGATAAGATTAATTAGGATACAGAGTAGTAATTCTGAGGATATACCATTTATATGATCCACCTTGGTAGATGTGATGATTCGATGCATCCTTGGCAAAAAAGGATGTCGAGTCCGCTAATGCCTGCCATGAACAGGAACTTGAGAAATTAAGCCCATGCGGAACGGATGGTAGCCGTGCAAGACACTGGATAGACTACTGAGGTCTATGCACTCGAATGATTAGCTCGGATATCAACATGGACCAGCCCCCCTAAGCACCTGTTTAATTCGAGGAGCCGCTCTCTCCAGGGGGGGGGGGGCATGAAACAGGGGACAAGGCGATGAAATAATGGTCTATATTCATGCGAGTCTTTCGTTCATGTTCACTGGAGACTCTCCTTCCGTCTGAGTTGACATGAAGCAGTTGCCGAAGGAAAGATGCCACTGTACCCTCTTTTATTTTGTGTAGATCCACGTGTCCTCTGCTTCCGCAAGATAGTAGCTATATTTTCAAGTAAAAATTGTCAAGTTGACAATATCTGGCAGGACAGACGACAATAATCGGCATTCAGCACCCTGCCATTAAAAGCAACTCGTTTAGGTGGGAGGGATGATTTGAGGGATGCAGTAGCGCGCAAGTCCCACTTTCTTCCACAGAGATTATGGGGATCAATGCATGTAATATCCCTTTCTTCCATGTTATGTTGCCCTATCCTGTCGTTTCGTTCTTCTTTTCTAGTATCAGTATTTCTGTTCGGCTAGTTTGTTTTTATGATCTATCTTCATATTTCTCTCCGGCCTGGAGATAAGGAATGAAATATTTGACTCCGTCAAAACAGAAATACATCTTTCGAGATCTTCAACGGAGGACTTTCCGTCGTCACTCATATGGCTGTAGGTGCCATTCCAGATACCAAATTTGGACACTTACCTACAGTACCATCAAATAAATGTGTTTATTCCCACTGCGCTTGAGGCTCATAAAAGATTGATACGAGTGGGGTAAAGCATATTTATATATCATGAAAGTTTATTTAACCTGGATGAATAGGACGGTTCATGTCTAGCTTTTAAGTTCCAGCATCAGCATGCTGATGTTAAAAATATGCCTTAAACTTTATAAAAAATTGAGTGAACCACCATGTCCCCAGAGGATGGAAACAGCACAGCCACTTGAATTATGACTTGAAATTTTACTGTAAAATTTTATCAAATCAGCAAGAGGAAATCACTTAAATCCAAGACATGAACCGTCCTAATAAGTTTTGTAGAAAGATCCAATCAATTCACTATTGATGTGTGGCAGAAATTGTTTTCATATAGATACTAGGGGTGCGCACGGTTACTGACAGCTTTTGAAGTGTGAACAAATTGCTTTGTATGTTACAAGAAGAGATTTTGGATTGATCATTTTGACAAATAATTCCAACCCCTGAGGAGAAAAAGTTCAAATGGAATGGCAAGCAAGGTATGATAATATCCTACATTGTACTTTGTCCCAGATATCCGTCACCTAAAAATATAGCATTGTCCAAACTAAGATCACACAGAATGTTGGGAAGCCATCCCACCCTGCAAAACATCAGCTTGCTGTCATTCAATGGACCCATACGGTTATAATGGTGACATGGGTCGGCACTGGACCCTTGGAATGAAGAACCAGAACCATCTTTCTCTTAGATCACATCATGGTTATCTGTGGTGGGGGTAGGGTTTGAGAGTGCGGAACATGTGATGTGAATGCAATTACATATTTGTTGATAGAAGGTGAGAGCCTGTCAATATGGGACATAATTCAGACAAAGAGTTAAAACAAGTAGATATGTTGATCAAGCCTAAGGCTTCTATTTCAAGACGTTTTTGGCAGGTGGCAGTTTCAGATGGCCTAAAGTGAGGTCTTGTCAGATAAATAAAATTGAGCAACAGGCCTGTATCCTGAAGTCAGTTCGAAAGTAGGAGTCAAGCTAGCTTTGTGACAAACTTTTGAATACATATTTTGGGAATTTACACGCGTTCAGAATAAATCATTACCCCTACGTATCACCATCCTCATTGACAATTGGTAAAGTGGCGCTGAGAAAGCCCATTCTTGCCTTAGTATCATCAGTATCAAGCAGCTGGGCACTATCGCCGACGTAGTTGTATAACACTATACAAAAGCCTTCACAAATAGCTAGTTGAAATGACACGTCAGCTATCAAGTTCTAATTGAATTAAGGGGAAGGCGAAAAACACTCCACCTGCTAGTGAAACTCCAGTTATGTTAGCATGCAGAAATCTTAACAGTGCGCGAGATTTAACCGTGGTATGAAAGAATGCAGATGTTGGTCTTGGCGTCACATTGGCTGCAACACACAGACACACACGAATTACACTTTCTTTTTCTTGTAATCAGCAATGACCGAGGAGAATATGCAGTCTTACCGTCTTGTGTTGGTTGAGTAGATGGCCTGTTGAGTACGGTCAAGTCTCGCCATTCAGTCTCAACTCGTGCGTGCTCGGTGCTGATTCCCAGTCGGAGGCCGCCATTGTGACTAGCGGAAACTGTAATCAAATCGGAGAGGCTCTTGAGCCGTTCGGCAACCTTACATAGGTCGCCCACTTTTGGTAGGTGGATTATAACCTGTGCATTGAGTGAGAGTTAAGCATGTAGGTGTAATTTTTTTTTCTGGACGCAGAAATGCGTCGACTCACGTCGGGGACTGGAAAATTGGGTTTTGGGAGGGCTTGCGCGTCACGAGGCTTCAAGATCCTCACAGCCACTCGCTGTTCGACTACGTATTCGGCACCACTCGTACCCTGCCAGTCCGCCAAGCCAAATGAGAAATGTGGTATATATTGTCTAATGTAGCAGGAGGTGACATACCGCTGTTTTGGTTGTGAGACTCAAGAATGCTGTCTTTCCTATCCTTCCTAATCGAATCGCGATTTCAGTGGGTGAGCTCAAAGTCTGACGGATGGCGCTTGCTAGTGCTTGAGTCGAGAATTCCAGCGGGATTTCGTTGTCATTTGCTGACTGTACCAAGTAATTCAAGCCGAATAGTTCGGTCTGAGTCATTCGGCATCAATTTGTGCGGGAATTCAATCAGGTGAGACTCAGCAAGCCAGGACGAAGCGTACTTGATGGCATGTCGGATGCTTACAGGTTTGATGGCCCTACCTGCCAGGAATGTCGCCTCATCAGAACTCGCAGCCAAAAGGAAACCAATTATGAACGAGAGTATTTACCCGTGGAGCATCAGGCCGTCCTCATCCTCTCCAGTCGAAAGCAGCAAGATCTCTTCCGGAGAAAGCCTGAAGACGGCCCTACGTCCAAGCTTGCTCACTGAATCGACTAACTCTACAAATTAACCAAGTGCGTAGAACATATAAATAATATTTCCATAAGCATCTCATCAGCTTCGCAGGCGACGGGTGTACGCAGAGCGACATGGGCTTACTGGTGAACATCGCGACGTTAGCCAACTCGGCCCGGAATCTCATCCTGTCCTTCAACCTTATCTCGGCGAGCTTGCGCAGGGTGACGGCGCGGGTGCGCCGGTGCCGGGTGCCGGACCGACGCGACAGCTGTTGCTTCGCAAACCCCCGCGAACACCGGGGCTCCCCCGTCCAGAGGACTTCTCGCACCCCCCGGGCACACTCTCCCGCTTGACAACGGCCGGGGCATAATTCTGGGAGGCTGGGGAGAGAGAGAGTGGATGGGAGACGCTTGGAGGAGGAATTGCGTAGATGAAACATCATTTTTTCCCGGAGACATGTTGGAGCCTGGAGGCGTTGATTGGTCAAGCAAGCAGATCAAAGAGTAACTTTCTCTCCAGTCAGTGCCACAAGACTCTCTGTGTCTTATATGACTCTCATTGGTATGACTGGCAAAATAAATGATGTTGATTAAGATTGAAAGTCACATGTGGGGATATCATCAGCTCCAATTAGTTGGCCAACCAGATCCAGCGCTTGTATCAAGCCTCTCAGCCCATCAATGCTTCAATTGAGAGTACAAGGAGTGGGATAACAAATAGAACTGAACACACCATGATGGCATGGGTGGCCAACACTGGCCTTGAAAAATTTCCATACAGCTCATCATGGAAGCTGGTATGTCTCTTGTTAGCATGTAGCCAGGGGCCTCATTAAGGTGGCTTCTGGTGGCTTTGCCTGCAGGTCCGTTCAAGCTTTGATGATGCTACCCTTTATAGATGTTCAAACTACTTCACAGCCCCTCCGTTCTGCAGTGAACTTTCCATGCGTGCAAGGCAAGTTTCTTGTGTACCTAGTAGTCATACAATCACACAAGCAGGCTCTTGCTGGCTCTTGATATCTCCTGCGGGCAGGGACCCCAGTTTTCGTGGTGCAGGGGAAGAGCTCTCTCATGGAATGTCATCTGCTCGTTCTCTTTACTTTGGTAGGCCTCAAATGTACTCATGCAGCCTGTGCCCCCTGTTCAGAAAAGGGGCACTAGGCATTGCCAGATCAAACATGCTATCATGTCTGCCTGGCCAGTTGCTGAGGTAGGATTTAAAGCATCCTCCTCAGAACAGGGGGGCCTTTGATGTGTATGGGGGGGTTTGGATAATCGTTTCCGTTTAGTCGGATCATTTGATGTAGCCTCCTTTATAGGAGCCACCAATCCTGCTTGACTTAGACCCACTTGGTGCGGTAGGAGGTCCAGATCTCTTGGGGTTATCTCTCCGATGCCTTTGGGAAAACCAATCATCCTCATCCTCGACTACTATGTGCCGCGCTTGAGGAGGTATATCCCTCCGACCGGGCCCCGGGCGAGTGGTCATCTTTCGGCTTGGTGGAGGATCAAGCGATCTGTGCAGATCTTCCCGTCCTCGATTGTGATGCCGTTCATGCTCCTGGTGGCGCGGACTGAAATGTCTGCTAGGCTCACGGGATTCGTGATGGCGGGACGGATGGCTATCTCGTTTTAGAGCTGATCGATCTGAAAAAGCCGAGGGCTCTGTGTTGAGAGTCGATCTTCGGAATGGGCATTGGTCCCCGAAGTGGTCACCGGTATCACCACAATACTTTTGTATTAGAAATGTGATGGGCTTCAGTTACCTTAAGAAATAGGCGCAAGATATTCAACTTGGACCCACATAACAGGCGCGTAAGACTCTCTTCGGTGCGTCGTTAGGTTCCTCGTCGTAGGATCTCCATATGGATGGACAATTCTAATTAAAAAGAAATACCCGAATGGGTCAGCGGGATGGAGTGTTGTACAAAAGACAATTCCACTGACAAGGGTAAGATGAATGGTCGAGTCACACCGTGCACAGTGAACGCCGGATCTTCTGGATGAAGAGGGACAATGCTACGCATGGAGAACTCCCAAAGTTTAGCAAGAAACAATGTTTGGGAGAATGTGGGTAAGAGAAACCTACCCGAGATAGATGCCCTCGACTGCCGCAGCTATGGCACACTAGGCTAACCGGGCATTGGCGAGTAATATGCTCATCGATAGCGCCGCAAGTTAAACACTATCGAAATCAAACATCAGGGTGATGTTACAGTGTAGCGTAGATCATTTGAAAGTCTGGCCGTGGAAACTAACCAGCTGATGGCTGCAGTCTCGAGCCTGATGATCTGGTTCGAGACAAATTGAGCACAGGTGACCATTTGTTTCTTTCCAATAACGCTTCGTTGTCGGGATACGATCTGATTCATTTGGGAGATCAGGTTCGACGATGGGTTCCATGATGCGAGAGAACAGGGTATCGCGATCAAAAAGGCGGGTCTGTGGAAGGCCTGTGAGCAGAAGTTTAGAGCAATGAGCAAACTGGCAGACGAGGTCAAAGTACGAGCATGCAACAAGAGTTTGGAGCTTACAATGTGCGACAACTCCGGGTGGATAACAATCAGCCGACGTCCAAACTCGTGCGATCCAGCAGTAAACGTTGTTGAGGATGGGAATATAATATATTTAAATGTGTATTGTGAGGCGAGAAAAAGTCGAATTCCGTGGTTCCTCGAAGCGGAAGGGGCGCAGCGAGGCGCACCACCGGGTCTCTGCACGCTGCGGTCGGCGCACTGCGGCTCGGCCTCTCGCGCGCTGCGCTGCAGGGGTAGGACACGACCGTTTTGAAGCTTCTCAATTGGGTTTTCACACCGAAATTGGAGAAGGGGAAATGATCAAAACTGGAGAATCTTGCTTCGATGGAACATGTTATTTGTGAGTTGATGCCATCCCCAAGTTTGGGTTGATACCAAGATCCATTGTAATTTGTAATCATCACCCTGCAATAGCTTTTTAGTGACTCTCTGTTTGTTCAACAAAAATAGATTTGACATGTGTATGATTGAGCTGGTTGGAATCTGATGTTTAAGCACAGCATTAATTGAATAACAAAATCATAATTGAATGAGAACGATGTAAAGGAAGACATACCTTCATCTCCAAGGCTCCATGCATTTGGGTTATTTGATACCTTCATGGCTTTCAACTTTGCCTGAGAGAGATTAGGGGGGTTCACGATAGCGATTCATCGGAAATTTTGCAATTGCTCATTGGAAAATTTTAGCACTGCTGCGGCAATGCTGCGCGCTGAAAATAATGACAACACTCATGATGACATGTGAGAGTTGTCATGTAACATGCCATTTATCTCCTCTTTTGGCACCCTTGGCCCCTATGCCAGGCCTTGCTAGGTAGTCGGAAGTGATTCAACCCATCTGAGGCATGCAATTTTGTCTTAATTTGATGTCGGAAATGAGGTCAGTAAGAAGAATTTTTAGGGGGGATCGGAAGCAAAAAACACTATTGTGAACCCCCCTATTAGGTTGGGTTTCTAGAAATCTGGCCATCTGTGCATTTATAAACTGGTGCCAAAAGAATACCACCTAGTTTCTGTCTGTCTGCCACACCAAATCTTCATTTTTTGGAAGGGGAGTGTGATCATGTGTTAGAATTTCCCAGGACATCTTCCACTGCCAGCAGCTCATCAGCATTTTGGATTCCCTTGTATGTGTAAATAAGTGACATATTCACCTATATTGTATCTTTTCATATTGATTATTTCACACAAGGACCTTATTACTTTTCAATTTACAGTTGTTCTCACAATGATTGTCCAGGTTCTTTGGTTCCACCAGCAAGAAAAAAAGCTGGATCTTCTAGAAAACTGAGCTAAACTTAACATTGAAGCTAACACCACAACAAATCAACTTTTACTTGTATACAAGGAAAAAATGTTTTTTTGCAGTGTAAATTACTCAGATTTTAGCAGGAAAAGGTTAAATTTGCAGATAAGGTCTGCCAAATTACCTGACACTGGATGACTTCCCGTCGGGGTTTACAGAATTCTAAATTCTTAATTTAGAGCTGTTATTCTAGATTGTTGACCAAAAACTCAACACCTCCTAAAACATCTCAACGTTGAGTACCAAATCAAAAATACCTTTTTTTAAAATCTGGCTAAATTTAGAATTTAGAATGGCATCTGTAGCCCTGTAAATGGCGACGGGAAGTCATCCACTGCCAGAAAAGTTGGCTTGGATGGCTGCATCCAAGTTTTTATTGGATGCGGCCATCCGATTCAAACTCGGGCACGCACCACCAAGTGAATCGCCGACCAATTCAAACTCAGCGGCCTGGGCGTTTGGCCACCAATTTTGAATTGGTCAGCGATTCACTCGGTGGCGCGCGCCCAAGTTTGAATGGGATGGCCGCATCCGATAAAAACTTGGATGCAGCCATCCGAGCCAAATTTTCTGGCAGTGTGATTTTCTTTGGCAAATTCACTCTTTTTTTTTGCTGGTAGATCTAAAAACATTGGACAACCATTCTGAGAACAGCTGTAATCAGATATATGAGACCCAGCCCTTCCCACTTGCATTTGGGATTCTTAGACCATCTCCACCAGGAGTCTCAAATTGTGGGCCTAAAATAAATTTATACATCTAAAGCCCATTCAGAATCTCAACCAGGGGGTCCCAACACCATCCTAAACTGGGAAATTCTATTCTGTGCCTTACAACCTTCCTACATTTACGCCAGTATAGACACTGCCTATAAATAATTTCACGAGTGAACCCTGTGGTATCACTCTTCCTTCAACAGCACACACCCCCTCTCCTACATGCCGAGGTCCAAATTTGGAACCAACAGATGAAAACAATCCCTCGCGCATGTATAATAGGGGGTTTCAAAGTTGGGGAAAGTTGACTTGCCTGCCAGTTGGCAAGTTGTCTTGCATGTTTTTTCTGGCATGCCGACTTGCCTACTTGCAGGCAAAGTCAGACTGTTGTACAGCCCTATTTAAATCTTAGAGATGGCTCCGGCGAACTCGTCGCGGGTACCTGCTATCCGCCGGCAGGTACCCGTCTCAGCTGTACGGGTACCCGCGGCCGTGTCCGTGTGCGGGTGCGGGTGTCCAGGACTCCGTAGAAAAGTGGCAGGTACCCGGGTTCGTCGGCGGTTACCTGCCCATATACACATGTTTGAGCTTCCGCTAGCAGGCAGCTACCTTCTGGGCAAGCTGCCTGCTTGGCACGCGGCTGCCTGCTGGGCAAGCTGCCTGCTTGGCAGGTAGCTACCTGCTCGGCGAGCAACCTCTGCCTGCAGAGCAGCCTGCTTGCCAAGCAGGCAGCTGACAACTCGCCGAGCTGGCTCCTCGCCGAGCTGGCTGCTCGGAAGGGCCGAGAAGGCTTCCCAGAAGGCCCTCAGGCTGGCTGCTCGGCGAAGGCAACTGCCTGCTTGCCGAGTAGCCTGCTTGGCAGGCAACTGCCTGCTCGCCGAGTAGCCTGCTTGGCAGGCAACTGCCTGCTCGCCGATGTTCCTGTCTGCCCTGGCGGGTGCGGGTGCGGGTGTATGATCAAGGCCAAAGAGCCCGGTGCACCGGGGCCATCTCTATAAGATCTGTATACTTTTTTTCACTCATTACTCCGTGGGAGCATTGCAGAGTGACTTGCCAAGTGGCAGGCAAGTTGACTTGCCTCTACTTTGAGTCCTGCTAATCACACCCTGCAGTTGCCAGATCCCTTGGTTTGGGCACTCAAATAGACTCCCCCGGTGGAGATGGTCTTACCTTCAAATTCAACCACACCAACAGAATGAGCTTTTGTGCATTTCCACTCTTCACCTCACTTATTTTTGGATCAAGTTTATCTTTGGAAGCCAACTGTCGCAAAAATTTCAGTCACTTGATGTGGATGAAGCAGTATCATCATGTG
This sequence comes from Puccinia coronata f. sp. avenae, assembly GCA_002873125.1. NCBI lineage: Eukaryota > Fungi > Basidiomycota > Pucciniomycetes > Pucciniales > Pucciniaceae > Puccinia > Puccinia coronata. The sequence continues at coordinate 16,080 of PGCI01000397.1, read as the reverse complement.
GATACTAGTGCCATGGTACCCTTTTGGATCAAGGATACAGTTATTTTCTATGAAAGTCTTCACCATGACAAATCAACTTTCACTTGCACACAAGTGATGTCACAGAGTACAAAGGCACCTCAGTACTTTGTGATATCACTTGTATACAAGCAAAAATTGATTTGTTGTGGTGCTTTTAGATCTCAAGGATGCAAGGCTGAAGTCATTCCTTGTGAATAGATGCTCCAGAACAGCTACTTTTCTTGACAAAAAGAGTGGTCAGTGTGCTTTAGATTTTTTGAAATAATTATATTCATTTGATGCAGATGTTTCTTAAGGGTAAAGATCAAGGATTAAAGTCATGAGGTTTTTGAGAAAAGGGAAATCTTTGTGGAATGTATTCAAGTTGCTGAAATTGATTACTAGAGTTTGCAGCAATGAAAAAATGGAACTGTTTCCAAGATGAGGTATATTCCAGATCTGTTTTCACCAATTAATTTCAAAGTCCTGATTGAGGAGAGTTTTTGTCGTGTGATGTGACAGAACCTGTAAGAGATCAACAAGTTTTGCACCCTGCCACTCCAGGCTTCTGAACTCATTGGAAAAGATCAGTCCAACCACCTGTTAGCTGGACTGGCTTGTCCTCTAGATGCAGTGCTGTTTTTCAAAAAGATCTCAATTCAAATGGTATATTCTTGTATTTCAAACTTTATTTGATGAAACAAATTAATTGCCAACAAGTCTTAGGCAGCAATTATAAACCATATTTGAACTTTTTTTTACAAAAAATTGAGATAATTTCTTATTAATATTTAATAAGAAGTTACTATTCTTTTTTTCAAAAGCATCTCAAATCAACCTCAAGGGTCAATTTGAGATGCTGTTTTTTAAAAAAAATAGTAACAAGATGTAAAGAATCACTGATTACGGCAGGGAGTGATCTAAACTCAGACAGGTATTTTCAGGAAGTGAAGCGTGTGGCAGGGGGATATGAACTTGTATCCAAAACAGGCGAGAAGTAAATTTCGGTATGTATAGAGAATGTTAACAAAATAAATCCCTTAGGGGGACAAAGTAACTACAACAAGGAGGATTTTATAGTAACAAAGGAACGTGTCACGCTACAGGATCGTGGTTGCGATTTGACTGAATTTGAAAAAAAAAAACAATTTACTAGTCTAAACAAACGTGTGTAGAACAACTGTAATTTTTTTTAGATATTTGAAATTTTAAACGTATAAACTAAAAAACAACAAAAGACATAATCCATAACTTAAAGTATTTTATCAATTAAATTTTGGACCGGTGTGGCTGGAGTTGACAAAATGGCCTCGGATGTACCAAGAGGGATCCGAATTGCCTGGTCGGGAGAAACCACCAACGTGTCAGTACCAAAAGTATCAAGATATTGCGCAAGATAAGGATGCAGGGATGAGTCAAATTTCCATCCAAGTTCCCAAGAATCATTGGCTGTGGAACCACCGCGCCATCTGACAAGATACTCTAAGACTTTCTTTTTGGCAGGACCCGTAGCACGGAAACCCATGATCAGCTCGACCTGTTCCGCAGCCCAGAACTTGTCCTCTAATTTGGCAGGACCCCGTGGAGCTTTGGAACCAATGCATTTTGGGAATGTCTTAGGATCAATAAACGGAAGAAGCAACAAGGTATGAAAGACTGGGTGTACCCTGGAGAGGCTGGTAGGCAGGATCAAGCGATACACATCCTTCCCCATGGCCAAGTCAACTTTGAAGGGGCCTAAGAGCTTGAAATCCAGCTTTCCCAATGGGCGGGCCATGGAAATGTTCTTCCTAAGTAGCCATACCCAATCCCCCGCCTGATATGTTGGCACTTCCCGGGTCCTGTTGCCGAAGTATTTCTTCTGAATCTCTTTTGCCTGATGTACATTATCCTGCAGGGTATCTTGTACTGAAATGATATTTTCAAGAAATTGATCCGCTGCCGGTACTTTAGATCCCTCGTTGAACATATTTGTTTGGGGGTGGAATGCGTATTGCGCGGAAAAGGGAGAGAAACCGGTGGAAGAGGAAACGGAAGAACTAAAAACAAGCTCAGCTATTGGCAGGAGATGGAACCAATCATCTTGACAATCCAAGACAAAATGGCGGAGGAAAGTCTCCACCATCTGATTTGTCCGTTCTGTCTGACCATCCGTTCTAGGATGCCATGCCGTCGAGGGAGCAGGGTGTACTCACAGGAGTCGCTGAACCTCTTTCCAGAACTTGGAAACAAATACAGAACCACGATCAGAGACGATTTTGTCCGGTAATCCATGATGACAAATAAAACAATCAAAGAAAACAAAATCAAAATCCTCAGCCTTCCAAGATTCCTGCGCCGCGATGAGGTGGGCCCCCTTGGAGAAGTGATCAACAATGACTAATATAGAGTCAAACCCCCCCGAAAGTGGAAGTTTGACTACAAAGTCAATGCCAATCATGCTCCAAGGGCGGCCGGGGACCTCAAGTGACGTCATCAGGCCTGGGGGTCGTTGGTTGGAATGCTTGGAACGTTGAAAAGAGAAGCATGACTTGGTGTAAGCAAGTACATCCTTCCTTATCTGCGGCCAGGTCATCGTCCAAGTAATTGCGTCTAGTGTCTTGAGAGAGCCGAGGTGTCCGGCAAGTGGGGAGTCGTGATACTCCTTCAGAACGTGGGGGCAAAGCTTCTGGGGAACAAAGATCCGCCCCTGCGTCCACCGCAGACCGTCTCTCTGTTCTAGTTGAGGGTCATCGGCTGGGTTTGGCGGTTCTTTGTCATAGGCCTTCATCAACAATCCTTTTAACTCCTTGGAGTGAGCACAGAAAAAAATGTCAACATCCGGCTTCCCAATAGGGACCGTTGGCAGAGAGACCACTTCCCCGATGTCAATCCGTTTGTCAGCTATATCCAGAGAGGAGTTGCGCAGGCGCCACCCAGAAGTGGAATCCATGAACAGCCAAGAATGCGCTTCCGCATCCGCACCGTCTGGAAGGAAGTCCGGTCGCCGAGTGGGGGGGTCTGCTGGGTTTAGCTTTCCCGCTACATGTTTGATGACAAAGTTGAAAGAAGTTAAGTAAGCCGCCCATCGAGCCTGACGGTCAGACAAGTGTTGACTAAGCATGAAGTAACGTAGATTCGCGTGGTCCGAGAACACAACCACCTCTTCCTTCGTATTGATCAACCAAGCTCGCCATTCGACGAAGGCCTCCACTATGGCGCCTAATTCTTGATCATGCACCTGCCAAGATGATTGTCTTTCCGTCCACTTCCTGGATAAAAAGGACACCGGTTTCAGCCGACCCTTGTCATCGACCTGAGACAAAACCGCCCATAGCGCGTATTTAGAACTGTCAATGTGCAATATTCTGGGCTTCTGAAAGTCAAAGTGTTGGAGAAGTGGGGCCGTCTTGAAACTGTCTTTGAGGGTTTGGAAAGAATCTTGACACTTATCTGAGCGCAATCCAAGTTCCACATCCACGCCAGACTTGGTCAACCCAGTGAGAGGTGTGGCGACCGTAGAAAATCGAGAAATGAACTTCCTGTAAAAGTTCAGGTAGCCCAAAAAACAATTGAGTTCTTTCAGGTCTCAAGGATAGGGCCAGTCGGTGACGGTACTCAGCTTGTCCAGCTCCATCTTGATTCCTTTGGCGGAGATGGTGAAACCCAGGAAGGAGACTTTGTCCGCATAGAACAAACACTTCTTGGGAGAAGCAAAGAGGCGGTGATCTTGAAGGCATTGTAAGACCTGAGTGACGTGTTGCTGGTGTTCCTCTCTGGTCTTCAAAAAACGAGAATGTCATCAATATAAACATAACAGGAAACACTCAAAAACTTGCGCAAAACAAATTGAATGAAACACTGGAAGCACGCCGGTGCATTTGCCAAACCAAACGGCATCACCAGGTACTCATATAAACCCCAGGGCATGCAAAACGCTGTTTTCCACTCATGCCCTTTGGCTACCCTCAAGAGATTGAAGGCAGCTTTCAGGTCAATCTTTGTGAAATATTTGCAGCCCTGGAGTTGGTTGAGTAGCTGGCCAAGAATTGGAATCGGGTAACTGTCGCGGATTGTCATGGAATTCAAGCCACGATAATCCACGCAGGGTCTTGGTTTCTTGCCCGGCACTCTCACAAAGAAGATGGGGGCAGCGGCACTGGAAGAGGAGAGGCGAATTAAGCCCTTTTTCAAATTATCATCAATGTATTTCTTCAACTGCTGTTGTTTGTCTAAAGACAAATTGTACAGTCCACCAAAAGGAGGAACGGCCCCATCCTTAAGATTAATGGAAATATCCATGTCTCTATGCGGAGGGAGCACACAATTTGCCTGCGGAGAGAATACATCAGCAAAAAATTCAAATTCCGGGGGAAGGGCAAGAGGGGGAGGGGAAGGAGGATTGGAAACTGGTACGGTACCTTCGGGCTCTCCTCCAATCGCTGACGATTTGATGACATAAAGAGGAGTGGACCCAAGTGAGAAATGGTGGCCGCCCTTAACACTCCCTAAGGCTACCCAACCTTGTTGGTCTAGCCACGGAAGTCCAAAGATTGCGTCCACCGAACCTAGTCGTGTGATACCAAAGGAGCTGGGAACCAGAAACGGAGTCGATTTGATTGAGGAAAGTTGGATCATACCCACCCAGTCCTGAGTGACAAGGCCACCCACACCCTTGCGACCATCAAAGCCTACACACCTGATCGGGGATTTTTGCTGTCGAGTGCGCAAGTCATGTTTGCGGATGAAACCTTCATTCACAAAGTTCGCCATCGAACCGGTGTCGACGAGAATCGTGGCCGGAATCAAGATACCCCCTGGAGCCTTAAACAATGCCGGGACCAAAATGCGCCCGCCGGCCGAGCAGTCTAATCTGACCTGGACGGTGGATACGGGGACTGTGGCTGCTTTGGCCTCTTCATAATCCTTGTAAATCTTGTCCAGACCGTGATGAAGATCTTCCGACTCAAACGGGGTAGCGTTTGGATCCGGAGAGGGGTCAAGGTAGTGATCACAATAAGACAAAGGGGCCGTGTCCGCGGTTTGAACTGCCGAGACAGGGGTCGCTGTCTTGGCTTTGCACTTTTCAATGAGCGCCTTGCGTTGGTCTAAAGAAATCGGGGGGTTGAGGCAGTTGAGGCTTCCTGTGTGTGTGCCGGGAACAATGGGTTGGAGACAGCAAAAGCAAAGACGACGGGTCCGGCAGATGGCCCAGGAAGCGTCCAAGATAGACGCTTGGAAGGAGCCAGGTTGATAGCCGAGCGCATCAATCTCCATGGCGTCCGGGTTGCGTTGGGGAGGCGGAGGGGCAGGGAAATGATTGGGGAGACCTGGGGGTCGGTTGGTGGAGAGAGGAGTATGAGCGTGATGTTGACCGGGTTCCGGAGGAAGAAGGGCCAGGAGATCGAGTTGTGCGGCTGCTTCGGTTGCCAATTCCATTCGTTTGCGGAGGGTATTCGCATCCTGCCACTGTTTACTCATCGCCTTTTGGATGATACGGGGGTTTAAACCAGAAACATATTGTTCAATCTGATTTTCTGGGACATCCTTGACGAGGTAAACAAGGGAGGAGAACTGAGCATTATACTCTCCGATTGTCAAGTTCCGTTGTTTGCAGGCCGCCAACGCCCTCTTGGTGTTTTCCTTTGAAAACTTGTCGCCAAAAATTGCGATCAGGCCGCCGAAAAGGGCTTCCACCGATTGGAGCTGAGGGAGGCAAAAAGGAATACCATTGAGGTCTGCATACTGGTCGTGAACACCCTGCTGACGGGCATTATCAAGAACGAGCAAGTTATACCAATTTTCAGTGGGTGCGGGTGGCGTTTGTTCTCCAATGGACGAAACCCGAAGTGGTGAGAGACCCAGACCACTCTTCTTGACTCATTCTGGAAAAGTGAACCCCGGGGTCGGAGGAAGTCCCGAATGGACCTCAAAAAGGATGTGAGCTGAACCGCATCACCCGCAAACCAAAGATCTGGGATTTTGAGAGGTTCGATTCGCTTCAGGTGATCAAATTCTTGTCCTGTGAACTGATGGAAAGATGCGTCCGGTTGAGGCTGAGAAAATCTTGATTGATTGCCCGGGTTACCGGTCTGATGGGGGTCAGGGGGCATATGGTGAGCGCTGGATCCTTGTTGTCTATTGGATGCATTGGGATCAGGGGGGGGGGATTGAAAATGGGAGAGGAGTTCAGGAGGTCGATGAGAGTGCTTAGCCTGGCATCGAAGTTGAGCATGTCTCTGGACAACTTGGCCACCTTCTCGTCTGTGGAGCCTGGCGCGGACGAGGGCGGATCCGGAGTTTGACCCGACTGAGCGTTGAGGAATTCCGACATCTGGCGCTTGAGACTTGGGGGGCGTTTGAGCGTAGGGGCGCGACGGATAGGGAGGGGGGGAACCAGAGATTTGGGACGTGTGTATGATGGAGTGGGGAGAATAGGGGAGCGGTTGAGAGAGACGCGTTGGAGCAGACTCCAATGTGAAGCACGCGGGGGTGAGGCGTTTGAGGGGGAAATGGGGGATGTCGCGGCGTCTATGGGACAGAAGACAGAGTTTGGAGGATCCTGATTGTCCGACAGTTTGGCAATTAGAACGCGGGTCTAAACAAGAGATAAACAGGACTTGTAGTAGTTAAATGAAGATTTAGGGATTTATAATGTAAAGAATCACTGATTACGGCAGGGAGTGATCTAAACTCAGACAGGTATTTTCAGGAAGTGAAGCGTGTGGCAGGGGGATATGAACCTGTATCCAAAACAGGCGAGAAGTAAATTTTGGTATGTATAGAGAATGTTAACAAAATAAATCCCTTAGGGGGACAAAGTAACTACAACAAGGAGGATTTTATAGTAACAAAGGAACGCGTCACGCTACAGGATCGTGGTCGCAATTTGACTGAATTTGAAAAAAAAACAATTTACTAGTCTAAACAAACGCGTGTAGAACAACTGTAATTTCTTTTTTAGATATTTGAAATTTTAAACGTATAAACTAAAAAACAACAAAAGACATAATCCATAACTTAAAGTATTTTATCAATTAAATTTTGGACCGGTGTGGCCGGAGTTGACACAAGAGTGATGAAACATCACTACAGCTCAATACAGCGTCCACTTCTGTATGTGGGTTCTACTGGTGCTATACCATTGCTACCAGGAAGGTAGCTGAAGATTGTTATTTGTAACCAAGCTGTGTGAACTGGTTTATAACTTTGCAGCTATTGAATCACTTCTGAAAAATTTTGAATTATCTTTTTAATACAATTTCAATAGTTTTTCTGTTCAAATACTTCCTAAATAACTTTCAAATACCTGTTTCTAATTGCTGCCTTAGTACCGGAATTGGTCTGAAATCTTGCCTTGCAATTTCTAAATTAAAGCATTTGGACTACAAGGAGTCCTCCTTCGATCAATGAGTTGCCTGTTAACCTTTTTACATATTAATACATCTTTCAGTGTATAATTTTGAGCAAGAAAACATCCAAATGATGAATGTAGTCTTAGATCTAAAATGCGTCAATCTTGACGATGGGATTTGGGTAGCATGTCTGGCCATCTGGTCCAACCTTTCCCCATCTGGTGCGCGATCTGTCCTACAAAAATGGGTTTGATCGGTACGTAGTCCACTCCATGTCTTAGGTAAAACACATGTGTAGGTATACCCAACTAGCCGGCCCGATAGTCATTTGACATCGGATAGCTCGGGCTCACATATAAACAAGACTTGATTTGTAGATACTTGATATGTAGAGGCTACGAGCCACCGGGATCCTGCAAGAATGCCAGACAAATAGGCAAATCTGGACACATAGCACAAAGATACGTAGTAGCATGGCGCGCACCAATCTTCGTGCATGTCCTGTGGCTGAGATTGGCTTTGGCTCATGGTGGTGAGGACAAAACAGCCCAAGCGCTAGCATTTGGGGACCGTCTCTACTTTCTCCTAGAACTGATTTGTATGCAAATACGCACATATGGACATAAAAATAATGCCAGGACATTATTTACACCGGATTCATTTTATGTACTCGGTGGGGGAGGTGCGGCGCAAGCCGTCGAAGTAAGAATCTGGCTGATCAACAGATTTATTCAAGGGCACCATGTGGATGCAGTCACGGACAGGTCGGCTTGTACAATGGCGAGAGGAGAGCGTGCCGAGAATATAATATGAGTCACTACTGTACATAGGAATGTGGGTGTATGTACACATACATTTCAGGCTATTTCAGGGGTACCACAATTCCCTCTTACTTTGCTGGCGGGCCCGTCGCTCTCCCAATCCCATGTGAGCCTAAAGCCAGTACTGAACCAGACGATTCAACTGGTGCCTTCTCCATAATTCTATCGATGTTGGTTTATTGGCAACGCTAGGGCAAAAATGTCCTGTTTGTCTACAGCTCTGCCGTGTTAGTGGAATGTACGGTGCTACCCTTTATTTGAGAGTACATTTTCAACGAACGAGCCACTGACCAGGCTTGACTCGTGCTTCCTGTTTGGTTAAAAGCCTCGCTGTCGCTTTAACTCCATCAATTCTGCGCAATATTTATCAGCATCCAGTAGCATCCAGTGGCTCCCGGGACAGCCAAACCCTCTTTTTAAGCGAACTTCCTCCCGTGATCTGAGCACACTCAGCAATAGCTTCTCTCAGCTTACTTACGCTCCATTACGAAGATAAATATATATATTTACTGCCGCACTGCAAGTTCACCAGAGACGTACATCAGATCTTCCTTTTCCCTCAGCAACATCCAGACCCTTCTTTCTCTGCACCTGGCGATTTTCCTTTCAGTTCTCTCCCTCAAACTCCGCACTGCAGGTGCAAATCCTCAACTGCGGATCCGACATAGTTTTTGATTTTCTTTTTTGGGCCCACTGCCTCACGTTTGACCTCCATTGCCACTTGCTTGGTACTGTTGTATCCTACATTTTCTATCAGTTGCTGACATACCCGTCACGCTGCTTGTCCTATTTGAATTGGCAGTCGACGTTTCGGCCTGTGTTGTAAACTCCCCCTTTCAAGATTGTCATTTCCCTTCGCATTCTTTCATTACATTAGATAGACCCCATGGCTATTATGTCGGACCGCACCCAGGCCTTTTTCCTCCCTAATTCTTCTTCAGCTCCTCCTTCTCGGAAGTACTCTGCTCCAATTGCGCTCTGCCACACGCCTATCTCTAGTTTAACTCATGACCATTCCTATGGTCGGGGCTCCCTTCTCCCCATGCCACCTAATTACAACGAAGGCTCGTGCTGGACCTTGGCCTCCGTCAGGTGTCTCAGCTCCAGTTCCCTTGAAAGCCGAACTCGAACGCTCTTAGTGGAGGTGACCAAAGTCAGTCTCAGAATGGACGGTCGTTGGGCCGAAGAGAAGCCATACATTCTTGAGAAAACTTGGGATGAGTGGGTAGACTTCAGAGAACAGTAAGTGGCATTCTTCATCTGACACCAGCTATGGCCCCGTTCCATTAGCTTACCTTCTCATGGCGTGCTTCACAGACTCATTTCTCAATATCCAGCAATTGAATGCCTTTTGCCCAAACTCTCCAAGGGCCAAGGTTTTCTCGAGTCAATCTTTACCAACTCCAAGCGCAGTCAAAATACCCAATCCTCTAATATCAAGGAATTGAAAGGCTTCCTTAGCTCCCTGATTGGAAAGTGTCCTAAGAAAGTCCTCAATTCCGACATCACTCATGTCTTCCTTCAGACGGAACAAATGAGAACCGGAGCACATCAGGTGGAATACACCGATGATGAACTTCCCTTGCGCAGAGGACCACCCCCTACTGTAGACACACCCAATGGCGATGACGGCGCTGCTATTTCTTCTCATTTGCAATCCTTCCGTTTCCCAGGGCCCCAGTCTGCTCAGTCATCTGCCCCCCCACTCATGAAACCCAAAGCTTCCCAGACGAATCTTGCTTTACGGCCTCTGGTCCTCGCTTCCGAGATAGACAAACCTAGCCCTAATGGGAAAATTTCACCCCACGATCGACGTAGACCTACTCTTGATCTTATGGATGTCATCGACGAGCGTCCACTGCCGCCAGCCTTTGTCCCGGATCCCCAAAGCGGTCTCCTCCGTTCAGGCACTATAGGGCGCTCCCTCGCTCCGCCAACCGTTCGCCTTACGAACAAATCGAGGAGTCCACTGAGACCCAACACAGCCATAACTCGACCTGCCCCTGTGATAGCTCCTAAACGGCCGAATACTTCCGATTCTAGGCTTCCTCACGAAGCATTGCTGAAGCCAGCAATGGGTGCTAATGCTAGAGCTGTCTGCACTCCAGCCGCCCCCAAGCTCCCCAGGCGACCTTCTGAACTCTTGCCCGGCCTTTCAGGGGAGGTGGAATCTCCTAAGTTTTCGCGCCCGCACTTGAGGGAATTCAAGTCGATGCAAGACATTAGAGCCACAGTCAATAATGGCAAGCCTACCGGGCGAATCGGAAAGGGCGGTTGGATTGACTCAACCCGCAATAACAGTGTTCCCGTCGTTGGGGAATCCGCTCAAATGGTCTTGCAGGTCCGATCGCCAACCACTTTTAGGCATAGACATAGGCGTACCCCTTCGGATTCAAGCTCTAGCTTCGGCTCATCGCAACTCTCCCCAGTCTCTTCTGTCTTAAGTTCACCAACCGTCACGCCCTCTACATCCAACAATTCCATCTCGAAGGTGATTCCTCTTTCGCAAGTTCAGTCCAACTCGGCCTGTCGCCTCAGTGTCGATAGTCCAGCCTCCCATCCCGCTATAGCCCCCGAACGCGAAACCAGCAAGGTTACTGTCCGCCACCACGTCCCCCCCGCTCCTTTTTATGCTATCCCTCCCCGTGTCGCTCATCCCACTACCATCCTTCCAAACAAACGTGCTGCGACTTTCGTACAATCTCAGCAACGTCCCCACACTTCTGCTGGCAATGCAAATGGTCTCAAGCCGAGTTCACTTGCCTTAAAAGTCGTTCATTTGGAATCCAAGACCAACATCATTCTTGCTATTCAGAAAGGTCTATTCTCTCTACCACAAATCAAGTCCAAAATCCAGAACAAACTCAAGATGGCCGCCGACATTGAACTAGACCCCGAGTGGAAAATACAATTAACGATGATCGACCAAGAAGAGTTCGTGAGGCGAGGTAAAATTGCGGATGAGGAGGGCGTTGAGCAAGTTGAAGACGATGGTTTGAAATTATTGGAATTAATCAACGGGCCATCAAACGATTCTCAAATCAAAAAAATTACCCTAAGAATTCACTAGTCCTCATGTCTTGCTTTGGATCAGCCGAACCTGAATGTAGTCAATTGTATGTTAGCAAGTCAAAATTTCAGTTTCATGTCCGAATGGGGCCTCACTTTTTTGTTTTGTTTTGACCTGTTTTTGGGTTATTTTCTCACGGATTGTGGAAATGATGTGTATTCGTAAATTTTGTTGTTTTGGATGTCACTAGTTTTACAGTAGAAGTTCTTCAGCAAACAAAGTATAAATTGCTGAAATTATTCCGTGCCACCAAGATGATTGAGAACCTTCATCCTCATCCCAAGTAAGCTCCATCGCATTGTGCCAAAACTTGGCTTGCATGAAAAAATGGGTATCTGCCTGGATATCTGCCTGATTCTTGCACTAAAGTCTGATCCTTTGCAAGCTCCTCTTTTGTTTGCGTTCTGCTCTTCTGTAATCCATTGAACTGTAGCCGTTCATTTGGAACCCTAGATGGCTCCCCAAAGGTTTCCTCTCTGTTTTCCTCCTCCTTCTATCAGTTTAGCTGACTACGTCATCATGTTCTATCTTGCTGCGCCATGATTATTCGTGAAATAAGAGTAGACTTTGACTCAGTATGAAGGAAAAGGAGCTTTGCAATCAATTTATAAGATCAAGGAACGATGGGATTCAGAACTCATAAAAAATCTCTTCTTGTTGAATTCAACAGTGCGGGAATACAATATGCTGCTTGTATTCTTTCATCAACTAAGCTAGAAGAAAGATTGGACCTATAAGTTAAAGGTAAGAGTCTATACCTTAAGGTATTTCAAAAATTCAAGAAGAAGAAATATCTACATTAACAACAAATGGATTTTCTCAAGATATATCAATGCCTTCTGAATTTTGGTCAAGTAATTCAGCACATGAATATTCTATTGACAGCTTGGAGGATACTTTTCAAAATTCTATAACAAAAATTCCTGAAATAGCAACAATCTTGAAGTGCTGCTTTGTGCACCTGAAGACTGAAGTTGGCTATTCCCAATGTGAAGATGTGTTCCAAAATCACAGATCATGCTCAACAACAAAATTGATTTATTGCAAACTGAAATTTTGTCTTTCTTGATCACTATCTCCATCAGTAGTTCTTCTTTTTCTTTTTCTCACTCTCATTTAAGTTAGCTCTTCTCACAACACTACTTCATTGGATAAATTTGGGTAAAACTTGTTTACAATGGCGCATCCAATTGGGAATGAATTTCTCTATTCTCTTTGGTAGAGCAGACAGAAAGGAAGGAGACTAGTAGTTGGAAATAAGGAGATGAGCGCAGATGGAATTGCATATTTCATTAGCATATTTTTATCTTTACATATGATAGGGGGGTTCACAATAGCCTTTCATTGGAAATTTCTTAAGCGCCAATCGGAAATTTTTAGTTCTGCTGCGCCTATGCTGCGGATTCAAAATTCAGCTTGCTTAAGAAGACTCAACAAAGATTTGAAAATCTTGATGTTGCTATCCTGTATGTCAGCACCTGCTGATCAACTTTCCTGGCTAGCTTGGTGATCAGAAGTGGTGTGTCCAACTTGCGGTGTAAAATTTAATCAAAATTTTACATTGGAAATCAAGTTGGTAAGAAGAAATTTTATGGGGGATTGGAAGCCAAAAAGGCTATCGTGAACCCCCCTAATTTTCATATATACATATAAGCATTTTTAGGTGACATCTTATCTCAGGTCCAGCCAAAATAGATCAGAAGTCACCTGAATTTGCATTATCACCCTTGGAATATCAATGTAACAAATATGGCTCAATTTATACAAAGGAGATGTCAGCCATTATGATTGGCAAGGTTGAGTTTCTCCCAGTTGAACTGGGATGCACTTGACCCAGCTAAACTTATTTGCATCTCAACCAATGGAAAATAAATAGCTATCAGATAGTACAATCAGGTACCTTTGATTTATACTTCATACTATGGGTTGGAGTTCAACCAAGTGGAAATTGGTGTTGCATCCCACTGACAGTTTGACAGGGAAACACACATCCTAAAGTTTCAAAACCCATATTACTGTACTGGTTTTGGGTGGTCTCCCAAATGTTGAGTCAAAAAAAAAAAAAAAAAATTGAAATTTTATCATGTATTTATGATTTTATCCTGTATTTATGCAAATTTTAGTTGTTTTTCCACTTTGTTTTGCTCAACTTTCCTCATTTTTGTGTGTTACTAACAACCAGTCAACTCAAATAGCTCTGAACAGGACCTTAAATGACAATTTAGGCACTATATATGAATCAACTAAGTCCATAGTCATGTTTGTAGGGTACATTTCTTGGGTATTTCCCAATTGTTGAGGGTGTCAACAAAAAAAGAGAATGGCTGGTCCTAGACCTCAGCCAAGATAGAGTTGAGAAGTACAGTGCCCAGCAATAAGTTTTCATTACAGTTTACTTGGAAATAGACATCACAACACACCAATGTGAAATCCTGAGCTTTTTCCCAAAGGTAGAAAAAGTTCCCAAAAGAATGAATATAAATGAAAATTAACAAAAATAACAATGCATGATGGCTTAAAAAAACATTTGAGGTATTTGAACTTTGACAACTGCTTGATTAATTTTTTCATCAAAAAATTGAACAAGGGGTCAGAAAGCAGGGCATCTGAAAGAGGTAATGAAAATTTGAAAATCCAAAATTTGTTATGTATTTGATCTTTTTTTCCAACAATTTCCTGGTCTTGCAAACTGGAAAAATCAAAAACACCACTGAGATTCTGAAGAATCACAATCGCAACCGGTCTTTGGATATGTCCTTCAAGTTTACTCTTCAATATTTTGAAAAATTTTAAAATCTCATCAAATTATTCAGATGCCCTGCTTCCTGACCCACTGTTCACTTTTTTGATGAGAAAATTAATCAAGCAGTTGTCAAAGTTCAAATACTTCAAATGTTTTTTTAAGCCATCATGCATTGAAATTTTGGTTAATTTTCATTTATATTCATTCTTTTGGGTAATTTTTCTACCTTTGGGCAAAAGCTCAGGATTTCACATGGGTGAATGGTGATGTCTATTTCCATGTAAACTTTAATGAAAAGTTATTTCCGGGCACTGTACAAGGTCCAATAAGCTCAAAAATGTGGTCTTCTTGTTGTTTGGACCCAATGGCAGAACAGTGGTTGAGCCTGCGTCCCGGATGCAACTTTGCGGGGAAGTCAGTACAGTAATATGTGTTTTGCAACTGTAGCCAACTAGCTGGCTATACCATACACTGACACCCTGTCCACAGTCCATAGGGGAAAATTTCAATCTGTTACTACATATGCATCTAGCAAGTTGTGGCTGTGCTTCTATCTTATTGGTTTATTGATCACATCCTGTTCATGCTCTGTTTGTCTAAATAAACTGAGGTATGCGCCGGAACCAATTAATTCATCTGTCACGAGCCTTAATCAATTGGGCAAACTTTGTTTTCTGCTTGATCTTGACTCTATCATCTCAGTGGGTATCACCAGGGGAGATTTCATAGCACCCGTTGACAGGTGCCATTGCATAACTCATTACCCTCTCTTGGTTTGAACCGTGTTTGGAGGTATGCACATTCAAACTGCATGTTCAACTGAAATTCAGTTTGAAGTCACCAACAATCTCACAACAAGTGTTGCTTGATGTGTATGTGATTTTATGTCCAACTCAAGTGGAAAACTTGAAGCATGCAAACCTGAACTGATACCAAAACAACCACAGTTCTGATTTCATCATTCTTTTGAAAATTTACTTTCTTCTTGATTGTTTTATTTCAAAGAAGTATCTTTTGTTTACTTTTTTGAGGCAAAAAAAACTTAAATATAATGTGCTTTTTTGAATGGAATGAATTCACAATCTTCTGTTTTTGAGGTGCCGCAATTCATTGTAGTTGGTCCCGCGTTTTGAAGGAATTTTAAAATCTGAAGAATTGGGTCTTTACCTACCCCCATTTGTACACTTTTTGGCTCAGACCAAACTTTCCAGCAAACAATCATTTGGATTTGCAACGAAGGTGTCCCATTTTAACCATTTTTTGGTCAAAACAGCAAAAACCACCTTTACAACCTTTCACACACCTGTAAATCACTGTGAAATATGAATTTGTACTCTGGTGTACGGGCGTTGTAAGACTCAAAAGTGTAAGTTAATACCTTTTGCTGAATGGAGAAGGGGAATATTGAGGTGCAAGCTCTGCCCTTCTATACTATCAGAACAACAAGACCACCAAGATTGCTTGGCAGTTTATTTATAGTGATAGGACTCGTCTGGTTCAGATGACTGCGGAATGTAAGGTATGTATATGGTTGCTGATGGATGTTGTTGATGATACTAGATGATGTTAACTATGACTGATGATGTTGACTATGACTGATGATGTTGTTATGTGACACAGGTATGTATCTGAGGTAAGTATGTGACGATGTTGTTACTAGGTGTATACGGGTAATGGATGAGTGTTAAGGGTTATGATTGCTAATGCAAGTAGGTGATGGTGATAAGAGGTGATGGTAGGTGATGATAGGTAATGATGACAATGGTGGATGTTGAGGGTGTATGTGTATGATGGAGATGTGTTAAGATGACAAGGGTTGGGAGCTGACGCTACTACCAAGGATGGATGATGATGAAGGTAATAAGTTCTGGGAGCTGACGCTACTACCAAGGATGGATGATGATGAAGGTAATGAGTTCTGGGAGCTGACGCTACTACCAAGGATGGGTGATGATGAAGGTAAGGATTTGTAGAGCTAAATGAGTTTTGGGAGCTGACGCTACTACCAAGGATGGGTCAAGATGAGTTGTTATGGGTAAATGATGATGTTGTTATTGTTGATGATGGTTCCTTAAAACCTCAATATTGGGGGGAACTTATAATGAGGAGTGA
>PGCI01000396.1:0-75732 GCA_002873125.1 Puccinia coronata f. sp. avenae | reverse complement strand
TCCAAACTCCCAGCCGCACAGGTAACAAGCCCCCTGAACCCGAATCAGAGCGACTTGCGGCTAACAAGCGGTTGGAGGAATCTGGACGCCTCGCACTGAAGAAATCCCTGGGAATCTTGAAGAAGATTCAGAACCGACAAGATTTTGTTGCCACGGCTTCACCGGTCACCATCGAGGACTTCATGCTGTCCACCCGTTCGATTTTGGCCATGATTGAAGGCGGATCACCAAATCAGCCGGTCACTCCCGTTCCCCAAGTACCTTTGGCTGCTGACACATTCCGGATGAACCGGAAGGAACTAGAGGATTGGATGGTGAATACACATACAAAGGGGTGGATGTTCATGAAGCAGGCGGTATCGTCAGTGGGGAAGGCCAAGTTCAGGAAGAGTATGATTGCCGAGAGTAGTACGACTTATGTAGACATCTACAAGCGCCGCTGTCACGAAGTACTAGGGGTGGTGGAGGACCACTGTCCGGGCATTGCGGCGAGGAAGCAAATCCGATGAAGCGGGAAGCGATGTAATGCGGGAATGGTGCTTGTGTGTGTGATGATGATGATGGGCAGATGATAGCAATGAATAAATGACAGCAATGAAGAAATTGATAGCAATGAGAGGCTTTGTGAGTATCAAAAGTGGAGGGGAGGAGGAATACTTGTAAGTGGGCGTTTTAAGGGAAATTGCGCCCCAAGGGAAAGGGGACTTAGGAATTTAGCGAGCTGCTCAAGCCGTCTCACTTGCAAGAGTAGCTGATGGGCATTGCAAATGCCCATCTGTGTTCATGTAACAACGGTTACTCATGACGCCACAGCATAGTTACTGTTGTCACGTGCGTTGCACCGTTGCCAATTAAAAGACAAGCTGGGCCAACTGTTGAGCCCTCGCATCATCTCTGTGTTTTTCTCTGCGTAATTTTCTTTTTCTCTCTCTAACGCATTCGTTTGCACGCGAGAAGTTTCAGTCACGCCCACAGCATCCCCTCCAACCAGCTCACTGTCCAGTGACCACTCGCCAGACATGGAAGTTAACCATCAGCAAACATTTTCTGCACCGTTTCGGTCACTTGCCCGATGCTCTGGGGCATAGGCCGTAGCGACCAAAAGCCCAATGTGAGGGTCCATGTCATCTCGCAAATCGGTTGATGAGCTTTGCCTAACAATCGACACACAAGAGTATTTTCATGACAAGATGCAGCGCTCTCCCACTTCCAGCTTGCTTGGTTCTTAAAGATGGAAATAACTGAAAAGTTGGCATCAATACATTAAGAAGCTGTTATAAAGTCCTTGGTTCCCCAATCAACTTCCACTTTAAGCTTGAATACATCTGCCAACATTTTGGACAAGATGCAAACATGGTCAACTTTTGCTCACATGCTGTGAAATGACAATCAAGAGCTGTTGTCCTGTGTGT
Organism: Puccinia coronata f. sp. avenae; assembly: GCA_002873125.1. Taxonomy (NCBI): domain Eukaryota; kingdom Fungi; phylum Basidiomycota; class Pucciniomycetes; order Pucciniales; family Pucciniaceae; genus Puccinia; species Puccinia coronata. Next base: position 74,320 of record PGCI01000396.1, on the reverse strand, counting down.
TTCAACATTAAAATTTTCAAAATAAGATACCTGAAAAAAACTGCCCATTTGTTCATAAATTTTGGCATATTACATGTTTGAGATTTCAATGGGAAAGTGTGTGAATTTGGGGATTTTTTTGGGGAGGGATTTCATGGGTAAGAGAGAATCACTTTCATCACTCTTGGTGAAAACCTCCTAAAAATTTTATTTATCAATGCTTTTTGAACAAAAAAATGCCAAAAATCCTAATACTCACTGACTCTCTTGGAGAAAAGATTGATAAGTGGAGATCACTTGAAAAGAAAAGAAGGCAAACAGCAAGTACGTTATGATGTGGAGGGGAGTAGTGCGGTCAAACCTGAGAACAAATCAGGTGTTCTCCTATTTTTCTGATGTTTAGAGGAGGGAATACTGGTTGGGAGGAGGAACTATCAATCTTCTCAGGTCAGCCTTGAAAAAAATCTTCCTTCTCCAATGTACCAGCTTTTTGGCAATATCATTCCATACATGACAAGGAAGGGAGGACCTCCTGTTTGACAGCACTTGAAAAGGGTGATTTAGATATTGAAGAGCCATATTATAACAGCTTATAGATTTGAAAATGAATTCAAGCTCAACCGAACTGGGGGCTGAAAATAGATTGGTGAGATGTCCTCCAATGATAAAAACAAGGGAAAGGGTGCAAAATCTTGGGAAAAATTAAATTATTCATTCCTCAGTCCTGCAGAAAAATTGTTGAGAATATTTTGTATACCAACATTTTTTGACTTGAAGATCAATGTAACTTGTGTCTGTGTGGACACTACAAGAATTCCCGGGCAAAAGGAGTCGACACATCCTACAGTCTAGGTGGGAATCAAAAGCAGTCCTTGTGGACTAGCAATTGAAAGTTTCTGGTAATTTTCTCTTTTTCTATCCAACAGGAGAAGGGAAAGGATTGGGGCAGCGAAAGAGAAATTCGCACAATTCTCAGCTATCTTCCTGTACAAAGGCTACCGGATAAAACAGGACTGAGACGCTTGGAAGTACGAGGAATCAAACTCTTACTTTCGTCAAAAAATCTAGCGAAGTTCGTCCCATCCTCAACCTTGCAAGGCAGGGAGTTTCCCGGTATTAGTACTTGCGGCTCTGGAGCTAAACCGATAAACCACAACCTTCATGAAGGCACCGTGCCAAATCAACATGAATGAGAACTTAAGATATCTTCACACTAAATTGTACGGAAAGGCAGTTTGTTTTACCTGCCGTCTGAGTCTCGACCTAGTTCTACAGGGCGCCATGCTCGGGCATGAATGTCTTCCTCCCGACTGGTACCGTTGATCGAGGAAAATCTCACCCAGTGAACCGCGTCGCGCTGGCCACACAAGACCTGAAAATACATCGCGTAGTTTAAGCAAATATTAGTGATTATGGATTGTGAGCTTAGAGAGCTTGATGCTTGAAACTTCGAATTACCTCATACGTATCAGGATCCCGATATTCCTTGTGGTCCAAATCGATCACATACTTCGCCAAGTTCTCTGAATTTTGAATGGGACTCAAACCCTCTGTGAGTCCAGTCCTGGCAATCATATACGGGCGAGGCTGGGATCCAGGAGCCCCAGAGAACATCATCTTGTTACTAAAGTATATCACGTCACTGGGGATGAGCCCTTTTTGATTCACTGGCTTCCAATAAACAAGCGGTTTTTGTTCTTCAATCTGGCTTCAAAGGGAGGGGGGGGGGGGGGTGAAGTCACAAGCAACAATCAATAGAGTAGCGCATGTAAAGTGTGCAACCTCTGTCTTGAAAAAATCAAAGTCCTAACGCAGTGGATGGGTATGGGCGCCTTTGCTTATTATGAGCATGAACATCCAGACGCCATTCTTCAAGACTAAATGGATTGATGTAACGGCTTGTTAGTGTCTTCCCTACGATAGGTTAAGAAACTGATTGAGCCTTAGCCTTCTTGAGATTATGGAATCGAGCTTACGTTGGATAGGCCATGTTGATGATGAATCCTTAATGTGAAAGTGGTGGAATGGAGAGACAATGAACTTAGAAGTTTAGGGAGAAAGTGATGACTTGCTAGAGCAACGGGTATTACAGAGAAGCTGAGAGCTGACGACGCCGCATTAGGCAATTCACACAGAGTGCTACTTTATAGAAGCCCCCTAAACGCCTGCAAGTGCAAAGATTTGCGAGACGATGATTCCGGAGGGTGTACAATGCCGGGTGTGGGCGGCCTGTTATCGGGCCAGATTTACCAAACCGTAGCGTGCTATATAGGCTCGGCCGTCTTGAGCGCGGTAAAGTTTACGGCCTTGCCCCTGGAAACAGGGCAACTACAATTCTTCAAATGCAGAGATGGCTTATCAACTCACCCTGAGGCTTATCTGATGGGCCTTTGGAAACCAAAAGATTACAGGTCAGCCGGATAAACACACATGAGAAGGCCTATTCAAATCTTGACTTTTGTACTATAGAGCCTCTCCTGCCTATTATGGTGACCTGCGTACGTGATGGCGGACATCATTAATCCCGGTTAATCCTTCCTGCTTATGATCATGTTTTTTTCTCTTCGTGAATGGTTAAGTTGTCCCTCAAGTGGGCTCATCGAGCATATTCGACATGCCAGTTGTGCCAGTGGTACACCTTTCCCAATGATCATTCATACCCTGTTTCTTTTCATCGGGCCCATTACCCAAGAGCAAAAAAAAAAAGTATACACATCCAGCATTGAAAGGTTCCCAGCTTCACACGGGATCATATGGAGCTCATGGATGGCTATGTAGAGAGGTTAAACTGGTCCATTCAGCAAATGAATCCCCCGATCATTTGCAAGTCATTGTGCTGATTTTGAGTTAGGAAATCAACTGCAAATTGTACAAAGGACGGTTTTCCACAACAGCCTTCTGCACTGTAAACACCTTTCCAAGAACGGTGCAGTGCAGAACGTTCTCCATACCTAGATTAAGTAAAACAAGAAGTCTTGAGTCCCTCAGTCAAATTACTGACGTTTCCACTGAATTGAATTTGTATCAACCCTGTCTTCTAATGAAGCGGACGTGGGTGGGGCTACATGAATGCTGTTCATTGCGGTGAAGAAGTCTTGGGTTGGTCCGCAGGCTGTGCAAATATCACATGGCCAGAGAAAGCAGGTCGTATGGAAATCCCGTCTGACGCCCATGGTGAAGTGTGCCCTTACCTGAGTAGGGAAAAAAAAAACAAGCGCGTACGAGCGGGTTTCTTCTCACATGGCGCCAAGCTAGTTCCAGCTGAAGGAACACTGAATCTTGAACCGAAAGTTGAACAAAAGAGCGCTGAAACTCTGACTGGAGCGTTAAAGCTCAAACTTCTATTATTCAGTTGCTGCAGAGCTCCTGGCCCAGGGATACTTCTCCATACTGAAAGGAAATTTTTACACACAACTACATTTTTCAAAAAAAAAAAAAAAAAAAAAAAAAAACGACGAGCGGCTAATTGAGCGCAAGGATGCGCATTTATTTACATAGAGGTTAATATGTTGAATGATCCGGTGAGAATGTGAGCTTCGGTCTGATGTAGACCTAGTTTTTTACCTGCCTGCAATGTTGAATGAATTATTCTGGTGTATTTAATGAGGAGGGTTAGCGATACCAAGTCGCTGCTTCTCGGAAATGAAGTCGCCAGGCCTGGCGAGAGGCGCGCTCTGGCTGGGGCGGTTATTCCAACATCTCTCAATAACGCCCATCAAAGCCAACGTTTTTTCCTCTTCCCATATTCCACATACGAGTTGGATGCCGACGGGCAAGCCTTCACTCTCGCGAATGTAAAGTGTGCAACCTCTGTCTTGAAAAAATCAAAGTCCTAACGCAGTGGATGGGTATGGGCGCCTTTGCTTATTATGAGCATGAACATCCAGACGCCATTCTTCAAGACTAAATGGATTGATGTAACGGCTTGTTAGTGTCTTCCCTACGATAGGTTAAGAAACTGATTGAGCCTTAGCCTTCTTGAGATTATGGAATCGAGCTTACGTTGGATAGGCCATGTTGATGATGAATCCTTAATGTGAAAGTGGTGGAATGGAGAGACAATGAACTTAGAAGTTTAGGGAGAAAGTGATGACTTGCTAGAGCAACGGGTATTACAGAGAAGCTGAGAGCTGACGACGCCGCATTAGGCAATTCACACAGAGTGCTACTTTATAGAAGCCCCCTAAACGCCTGCAAGTGCAAAGATTTGCGAGACGATGATTCCGGAGGGTGTACAATGCCGGGTGTGGGCGGCCTGTTATCGGGCCAGATTTACCAAACCGTAGCGTGCTATATAGGCTCGGCCGTCTTGAGCGCGGTAAAGTTTACGGCCTTGCCCCTGGAAATGTTGTGACCCAAGGGGTTACACATCAGAGACTCGCCGCAGTCCCTATTTATAACCTCTTCCGTGCAGACCCGGAAGAGGAGGAGAGGGAATATCATTATCTCCTCTCTACCACCATTTTCCCGTGCCATGCCTCTTCAGGTTATGAGCCCTTAAAGCATATCTCGTATACCTCTGGAGTTCGGCTACTAATCATAGTTCGAACTACACCTCACCTAATCGTGAGGACACCAACCTAATCGATACCTCTGGAGTTCGTCTACTAATCATAGTTCGAACTACACCTCACCTAATCGTGAGGACACCAACCTAATCGTTTGGTCCATCCCATATCCTCATCAACTCTTCCTCCCGGAAGCTTGTTTGCTAATCAAAACAAGATTCCGGAAGCTTGTTTGCTAATCCAAACAGCACCGACCAACCTTCCCGTTTGGCAATTTTTTTTTCTATTTTCCCCTCCTGTTGTTGTTGAATCGCCCTTTCATTTCTACCTCCAATACTAAGCCTCACAGAGGAGCTACACGGTCTAGCCATCCGATTTGAAGCTGGAGATACGGGCGTATCTACGGCGCTGAACTGTGAGAGTCGGGTTGCGGATTTTCTTTAACCATCCATTTTTTTTCACACATCCGACATCTAGAATCTCAATCTCCCCCCCTCCTCTGATCACAATATCCTTCCCTCTCACCCTTCCCCGTCCAATTTTTTTTCTCTTCCCGTTACTCTCCATCTTTCCTTTTACCTTTTCCAACCTTTTTCAGTCTCTTATCCCTTCCTCCCTCCTTCTTTTCCACCGATCCATCATGTCTGCTCCGATACTTCCCCGTGGCATGCGGGCGCCTTTTGCAGAGTCATTAGCATCTAGCCGTGTCCCCTCCCGCGCGTCCTCTCGAGCTTCACAAGTCTCCGACCAAGATGGAAGGTCCTCTGGCATTGACGACATTGCCCTGAACCTCGGAGATGGCACGCAGAGACTAGAAGATATTTTTAATAACGTCACTGCGGGCACTACCGGGCCATCCCTTGCCGAGGAGACGTTCCGCGCGTCTCAACATCAACAACAACGTCGCTTTGGTCCAACCCCCAACACCAACCACAACGCTCACTTCAATACCGATGCTTCACATCGTAACAATACCCACATCCCTCCTCCACCCACCATGTCCAAGGAGCAAGCCGATTTTGAAGCCGCGCAGTTTGCACTCAAACAAGCTAAACTGGTCTCCTCTGCTGTTTCCTCCATCACAGGGACCATCAAGAAGGAGCAATTATTACACCCGGACGGCTCCAATTATGCCCAGTGGACCCGTGCTCTCAGAGAGATCGGTCTTATTCACCTTACCGGACCCGAGTTCTTCTTTAGGCCATGTGACAATCTCAGCTTTGAACGCATTGGCAGAGCGGTCCTCCTTGCTTCCGTGCACACCACCCTCGTCTCCGATCTACAGGATTTAAAGTCGGCCCACGCTATGTATGAAAATCTTCATACAAAATTTCACTCGGTATCGCGCGCGGCCCAAATGAACTTGTGGTACCAATTCATGACCTTCTCAATCGACCCTAATGCCCCGACGGCCGGCATCGCGACTCAGTTGAAGGACATCTACACCAAGATGAAGGCTTTGAATGTCCGGATGTGCTCCGATGTCTTCCTTGGTTTTCTTCTCCAAGCAGCCATCATGCGTTCCTCTGCTGGGTTTAGGCATGATTTTGAACAACGCGTTGAAGTCGCTCTTCAACGAGACCCAAAGTCGGCGTGTCCAACCTTTCCCAACCTGCTCAACCTGTTTGACGTCTGCCGAGAACAACATCATCAACACAGTCTACACCAAGTGTCAGCGCCAACCCTTCCCTCCAATGACTCGGCCCTTATGGTTTCGGCTCCGGATAGTTCCCCCGAATTTGACGCTCGAGCTTTCCTGGCAGACGTTGACGAGAACGACTGGTCCAATGCCCTGGATTTTTTTGCCGTCACCGCACACAAGTGTTGGCAATGCGGCGGTGAGAATCATTACGCTCGCGACTGTCCCAACAAATCGCAAATGCAATCAAAATCCAGGGCTATTGGGACCATCGTTGGGACCATCTACGGGCAACTTCCGAGCGGTTTTCAAGTCACGTCAAACCGTTTTCCCAATCTTTCACAGCGTCGTATGCCCTCGCTGCCGAACAATACGCAACAACAAGCTCGGCGCCTCGCAGACTACTACCGACCACGGTACAGTCAAGCATCGGGCGGTTCTGGCACCCAGAAAGGCCAGTCTTCTCAGTCCACATCCCGCAACACTGTGTCTGTTCAGGCTGTTGAGGTCAATGGTCTACCAGACGATCTGGATGACCTGGACTTCCATTCTATGGCCATTGGGGAAGACCTGGTAAGTAATCCCGCCATTTTTGATACCGGAGCCTCTCACGGTTTCACCGGTTCTAAATCTTTCCTCCACAATTTCCGCCTTCTCCCTTGTCCTATTCCTGTGTCCGTAGCTACCAGCGGAAACAAATCCTTCATCTCCGGAGTAGGAGACTTAAAATTTATGTCACCAAACGGCAATATCATTGTTCTGCGCCAGGTCCTTTATTGTGAGCAGGCCAAGGCTACTTTGATCTCTATGGCTGCGCTGAGGAAAGCTAATGCCCTGGTCTCATATGACAACGGTGCAGACTCTTTTATTATCTCCTCGGGCGATGGCAACCCGTTATTCTCCTGTCCGTTTGAACCGCGACGGAACCGTTGGATTCTACCCTACCAATTTCTTGCGTGCAATGACCCCTGCGGCAATGGTCGCCAGCTCCATCAATTTTTTCATGCCTCTGCAGACGCCGAAACTTCCCCTACTACTTCTGAATCAGATCTACCCGTTGTTCCCACACCCCTTGAATCCCTCGATGTTATTGATGATGTTACACATGGCAATAAAAGATCCCGTGCTTCCCTACCTGTCCCCGCTGACGCTGCCCTGTCCCCCAATGAGCTAGCCAATTATTTTAAGCAACCAGTGACTGACTCCCCTGGCTACAAGTGGCAGGCAGAGAATTTGAGTAACGATGATCAGACATTATTATATTTCCATAGGCTATTTGGGCACGCAGGTCTCCGACATATCCGACGAATCATCAAGGGCAGGCTTGGATCTGGACTACCGGACAGTCTCCCTGCCGGACAAATACACTGCCCCGTTTGTGCGATCAGCAAAAGCACTAGGATCAACCCACTAACCAGTACCAACCGCGAGATTGAACGGCTGGATATCCTGGCGGTGGATCTGATTGGGCCTTTCAAAGTAGATTCGGTCGATGGCGGCAAGTTTATCATGACAATGCGGGATGTAGCTACAGGGTACTGTTTTGTCCGTGTGCTGACCCACAAATGGGAGGCCACCGGACACATCATTTCCATCATTGACAAGGTTGAAAATTTACTGGAAAGAAAGTTCGAACTCTTCGTAGCGACAATGGAGGGGAATTTGTGAGCAACGAGCTGGCCACCTATCTCGACAAGAAGGGTATTGTTGCCGAGCGAGCTCTCCCCTACCATCACTATCAAAATGGGGTGATTGAGCGTTTTAACCGCACAGTGGCAGCCATGGCGAGGACAATTCTTTTTGACAGCACTCTGCCCAAGTCATTCTGGAGTTACGCCTTCATATGGGCGGCCCACACTCTGAATAGGATCCCTAACAAAGCTAGTGGTAAGCTTACTCCCCTTGAAGCCTTCTTGCATCACAAACCACAGTTTGGTATTTTCCGTGTGTTTGGAAGTATAGGGTACGCTCACATCCCACAGGAGCTCCGGAAGAAACTTGATGCACGAGCACACCGGGGACATGTTGTCGCTTACCTCGGCGTCAGCAAAGGATGGCGATTGTGGTTACCGGATGAAAATCGCTTCGTCGAGTCGGCTATGGTACGCTTCCCTGAGGAACTCAAACAGGTTCCAAAGGCCCTCCCAACATCAGCAATCTCAAGTCCAGGGCAGCCAAAAGATCCACCAAAACCGCCATCTCCGCAGCCAACTGTCCCAGCAAAACCAGCCAGCAAGATGTCTCTCAGTCATGTGATGAATCTGATGAGATTAGGTAATTTTAACCATGAGTTGGAATTCCATGACCAAGAGCTGATTGTCGACAAGATCTTGGAACTCTGTCATTTTTATGCCATCTCCGTGCCTCACACTTTCAAACAGGCGATGAAGTCTTCTGAGAAGGACAATTGGCTGAAGGCGATTGCGGTGGAGCTGAACAACTTGGAAGAGATGCGCGTGTGGTCTTTGGGGCAACTGCCGAACAACAAGAAGGAGCTTAACGGGCGATGGGTCTTTGCGACGAAGCCAGATGAGAACAATGGGGTTAGGTACAAAGCTCGTTTTGTTGCGAAGGGTTTCACCCAGGTGGCAGGGGTTGATTTTCACGCCACCTTTGCCCCTACAGCGACATTTGTTTCTCTCCGCTTGCTACTGACAGTTGCTGCAGCTAATAACTGGCCAGTGCATAGTTTTGATTTCGTAGCTGCGTATCTAAATTCGCCCATTGACGAAGACATCTGGATCAAGCCTCCCGAAGGAATGGATGTCCCTGAAGGACACGCCCTGAAGCTGGAGAAGGCTCTTTATGGGACTCGTCAAGCAGCCAGGTGCTGGTGGATCCACCTCCGGGATACACTGGCGAAACTCAACTATGTCCCGTCTCAATATGACAACAGTCTTTATATCCTTAGGCACCCGGTTCTTCATGGTGTGATCTGGCTACACGTGGACGACGGGGTAGTTACGGCATCAGATCCCTCGCTGCTCCGGCGCCTAGAGCAGGACCTCAAAGACCTCCTGAAGATCAAGTGGTCTCATGAGCTTACATCCATTGTTGGTCTAAATGTTCTCCGGACAGCTGACGGTTTCCAATTGTTTCAGAGGAACTTGATTGACTCGCTTTTAGAGCAGCATTGGGATACAGGCATCACCGCGACAACACCTCTTCCCGCGAATTATAACGCCACAACTGACCCTGATGGCAGTACCGCGGAGTCTGGTCAATACTTATCGGTGATTGGGACCCTGAGCTACTTGGCGGTTGGTACCAGGCCGGATATCTGTTTCGCCGTGAATTTCTTGGCGCGTTTTGCAGCCAGACCAAGTCCGCTGCATTGGAAAGGTGTCAAGCACCTCATCAACTACGTGGCAGGCACCAGGGATCTCAAACTAAAACTTTTCCCGCGCACTGACAGTACTCCACTTAAGACGTTTGCAGATGCTTCCTGGGGTGGAGAGTTTGCCCGGTCCACCTACGGGGTATTTATCACCTTCCTCAACTCCCCAATCCTATGGATCTCAAGGCGGCAACTGTCTGTGGCAGCATCTACTTGTCATGCCGAGTATATGGCTCTGGGTACCGCCACTAGACAGACCCTGTGGGTAAGGCACCTGCTGAGCGACGTGTTGAGAAAGGACTTTGTAGGTCACTTATTTTGCGATAATCAATCTGCTGTGCGCGTGGCTACTGATGACTCATCCAATAAGCGGACTAGACATACTGATCGTGATTTTTATATCACCAATGAGAGCTTATTTCAAAAGAAGACTACGTTAACCTGGGTACCAACAAAAGATCAGCTGGCGGATGTGTTCACCAAGCCGCTTGGGAATGAGTTGTTTGTACGGATGAGAGAGCAAATACTGGGCTTGTTTTGATTGTTTTTTTTTTCATATGTCCCCTTGTTATTTTCCTTTTCTTATTCTTATTACTGTTACATATAGATGTTGTGTGCTATGGAGTTGTAGATAGTGCAGGGTCTACGGCGAGGGGGCGGGTGTTGTGACCCAGAGGGGTTACACATCAGAGACTCGCCGCAGTCCCTATTTATAACCTCTTCCGTGCAGACCCGGAAGAGGACTATAGCCAATATCATTATCTCCTCTCTACCACCATTTTCCCCGTGCCATGCCTCTTCAGTTAGATGCAGGTCTCAAGACCTGCAATCAATGAATGCGCCAAGTATGGATGTTTGTACAACCTTGTTGGAATTTGTTGCCCTTTTTTGTTTCTGTATGTATCCAACAAGGCATCCAGATTCGAGACTCCGAGAGGCTCTGTGACTAAACTCGGGCGCGGCCAAAATTTGCCGTCTCCGAATCCATACGCAGGCTCTTCGGATTGGCTGTATTTCTGCACCCCAAACCGCGAGGGATCACTTGGACTTGATTCCATCGCTGTTGAGTCCTCCGGTATGTACATACTACATACGCGGGTCTATGTATCAGGGCGTACGCGCTTTGGAGCTCTTTTAGCGCTTCCCGTCTCTGTAACAACCAATGGTACCCAGAGCTTACAAGAGGATACAAGCAAGCCTGGCGTAGGTTGTGATATCACGAACCCTGACACAAGACCAACTGTACACTTGAGCAGCGCCATCAGGATGGCCTCAATTTGCAAAACAAGCATATAAAGGTAGCCTAGGGCGTGTCTGTTCAGGTATCCCGTCCCCTCCCCCCCGCCCTGACAGCAAGAAAGTGTTTCACATTCATCTTCTTTTCCTCTTCAACCACCCTCTTACTTAGCCTTTGCCTTTGAAAACACTGACCTATCAAACCGATGTTTTTCTCGAGTTGGATCCCATGCGCTCGCATGATTTCGGCACTTATTGTACTTGTAACCTTGGCCTCGGTTCCGACTGCAGTGGAAGCTCAATCTAAACAGCGATGCGGCAATATGTACTTTGATCGTGGCAATGGAGGCGAAACTAACATAGCCGGTAAGATATAATGGGCTAGACTTGTCAAGATGCATGCTCTGTTCGGATCCTAATCCTTCTTGAAAATCTCGAAACTGTTCATAGACTGCACGAACGACGGTAATGTCGCTTACAAATGCGATCTTGATTCCTGCCATGGAGGCGAAGGGGCAGGTAATCCAAGGACTCACCCCAGTGAGCTACAATCTTAACTTTTCAACCCCTTGACGTGTTATAAAAAAAGCAAACCTGTGTAGACTTGATCCGGCTGACCTGTATTCACTCTAAACGACAGTGTCCAACTTTGCCTTTGTCAAATGCAGCGATGCTGACCTCAATGGCAACCCCATCAGCAACCCCGACAAGAGAGTTTATGTATATAATTTTGAATTTAACAGAGCTACAAACAGATTAGGTTAGCCGTGTTTCTTTCGAAGAGATTATTTCCGTAGCCTCTCAAAGCTCATTTCCACACCCCATCCTATCTCATAGACGTATTGGGATACACCAAGCCTACTAAAAGTAATGTGACACCCGCCCATTTCAACTGTGATCGTAACACAGTCAGACCTTGTAAGTCCTCGCGAGCTATGGTGCATCTGGTTTCCGGGCTGACGTTGTTCTTGTACTCATGACACCAACCCATGACAGGGTGTGACCGTTGTTACCGGGCTTAACATGAAGAGAGCGCTATGTAGTCATTCCAACAATCAACATGCTGGCCAGCAAAACCATTGCACATGGCTTCTTCGATAGACCGGACAAAACAACAGGCGCGCTTGATTAGACGCCCCCCCCCCCCCCCCCCTTGATTCCAAATGAACACTCATTTGCTTAGCCGGATGAATGCTGGTTTTCACTTTTGTTTTTTCTCCCTACATCTCCAACGTTTCTTGATTTTTTTTTTTTGAAATTTATCAAGCAAATCAAGACAACCGGTGTGTAGCTTGAGTGAATTGAAAACAAAAAAACTGATTCGGGCGACGCCCCAAGTCGGACTTGAGTCTAGTCAGAGGAATGCTCTAACTTAGCACAAGTCCCTCCAATCGGAGGGCCTGGTAGCCCCAGCGGGCGCGCAGCGCCCCTCGCCGCGAAGCGGCGACCTCCCCTCCTACGGAGAGCCCTCCGGGCGAGTGCCCGGACCCTCCGTTCGAGAGGCCTTGTTAAGGTAGAGGAATGCTCAGGGTTGTTGGCACAGGTGAGCCACCTCAAAAAAGACCTGCGGAGGCGCCTCGCGCCGCCAGGCTGAGGGACTTGCCTTCAGTTTGGTGAAATACTCGACCACTTCGACCTCAGCCACTTTGAGGCGTCGGCAACCGTCCTATGTACACGGCGGGACAATTATGAAACTTTGGAATATGTACATCCCTTGGGCGTTCCAGCCACCCAGAGGTCCCACAACCAGTTCTGGCGCCCCCGTGACCTCACCAGATGAGCTGTCCATAGGGCTCCCCTGAACACCTGTGGCCACTAGTAAAGTACACAGCGGGACAAGTGGGCCGCCCTTTTTTCGCCCCGGTGAAGCGCCTGGGACTGGGCAAATGGGAACCGTCAATGGTGCGCTCATCGGATTTACGTCACCGATGCGTGACTGGGGGTCGTCATGTTGTCGACTGCGTCGCGTCCCATCGGCGGCAAAGATAATTTACCAAAACGGCATACAGCTTGGCCCAACTTGCAGCCGCAAAATATAGAGGCCGCTCGCGGCTCGAACCCACACCAGAAGCACCAGGCAGCTGGCCTGGGTACTACTGCAGGTGGATACAACTCGGTCACCAGACATTTATTGCTCTGGGAATGTGGCGATACTAGTCCCCTCATTTCGCGAGTTTACTACTTGCACTTGACTGTTTTTTTGGACAAGTTCTTTTTTTTTTCAAAAAAAAACCCCAATGGGAATCACTTTTTCATGTGACTTGCTTAATAGGATTCCTTCTGACGCACTTTTCAAGGAATGAACTTGGGAGCAATGCGGCTATAGGGGCGCCGTTGTTGTGCCCTTGTACCGACACTGAGACCGAGGACGGCCCAGGGGCGGAACTATCGCCAACACCGGGGCGTTCTTACGTTGCGCCCTCGAGACCGGTCGCGGCGCTGGGGCGGTACCAAGCAGCTTGTGCAAGGTTGTCATTGGGGCCCGCCTGTGACGACTCCGGTTACAGGCGCATCACGGTGGCGCACCCGTTCCGCCCCGGAGACCCGTGGCGGCGCAGGGGCGGTATGGGGACCGGCTCAGGGACGGTGTCTCAGGTGGCGCCCCTAGTGCGTTTCACACAGTCCTGTGACCAGGCTGGGACCGCAGCATCCTCGGGGCGCGCCCTGAGTTGGGAAATCGTCCTGCTGTGTATATACTGTAGCATAGGATGAACGGGTGCTCTATTACTGGCTTCAGGGGGTATCTACCCCTCGGATTTGAAAATATCTGAAAACTCTGGAGTTTCTCAAACTCTGAGCAACTTGAAGCAAACTCTTGCCGTCATTTCACCCGGGCCGGGTATTCCCCGCACAATATACACTTAACATGACTGCATAATATACACTTGACAGCTGAATCGAAACGTTCCACAGGAGACCGGATTCCCCCCAATCCTCCTTACCGACTACATTTGCCAAACCCATATTTCCCAAAGGGCTGGATGTTGTCTCCCAATCAGGAGAAAAGCCAGATCCCGCCTCCACATTGGGAGATCAAGCCGAGCTCCTGAGCAACAAGGAGGCCGTGAACAAAGCTGTCCAAGTTGAATGACTGGCTACACGGGTGGTGGCTTTGCCGCATCATTCATGACCTTTTTCACCCAACGTCTGGGTGGGTGCCCGGGTACTTTGTCATGTATCTTGCTTGACGTGGTCAAAGACCGTTGAACTGTCCTTCAAACGGTGTCCTGGGTCTTCCGGCGACACAACACTAGCAAATGTGTGCACATCCGGTAAGCAGTGGCTTATCCGGGCCAACAACCCTTGTCGGTAACAGTCCTCACACGCTTTGCCTTAAAAGCAGACTGGTCAGGAAAGGTAGCGTACCTGAAACTAACAGCAATAATCATCCCTGATGATGATGTTGCCTTGCTACGGAACAACAATTATGTGTTCCCAAAGTTGTAATTTACGTTGCACGTTTTTCCAATCATTAAAGAAACAACATGACATAACTCGTAGCAACTGAAACTCATGTACACAGATCAGCCAGGATCTGCCATCCCGGCAGGGCAATTGCACATTGTGCGTTGGCTCCTTGTCCTCAAGACCAAAGCCATAAATGTCGTTGGGTTTTGGGCTGAGCAATTTGTTTCCCCCACCTTATGTCGGCCCACTTCATCTGCTCGCCCCTGAGCCCCAACCCACCTTAGCGTTCAACCATCGACTGGATTTCTTCTACCCACACAGCACTCCGGTCCACATCCCACCCCATTACGCTGTTGCCTCATCGAATCTGGCTCTGAGCCTTCAAGATGCCGCCGTCTTTGAGTATCGTGACTGCCTCAAAGCATGTTTCTCTGAAAACAATCATGCATGTCACCGTTGATGTCGCCAGAAAAGCCTTTTCGAACCGCTGTGTTGCCAGCAATTTGTGTGCCCTCTTCAACCCTGCCCATCTGACAGATTGAAAGTCCTTCAGTAGACTTTCAAGTTCAGCTCGGGCCAAATCGCGCGTATCGGTTGTGCAGCTGAAATCAACCAACATTGATTTGCGTAGTCCAGGACACACCAATTCAACCTGTCGGCCCGCGCTGAAGCCCACCTCCTTGAACCTTTCCATCAAGCGAGCAGACATCCGCATCACCATCTTCTTCCGGTCATTGGCTTTAGTAAGCCCACCCAGCGCTCTCTTCAAAGCCACCATTGCTGACCTGAACATTCTCTTGACCTGCTCGCTTTCCGAAACATCCCCCTCTGCTGCTTCAGGCCCGCCATCATCATCTGAGTCTGCGTTGGAGGAGTTGTCCGTCTCACCGAGTGGTTCAAGAGATGCCTCTTGTATTGTAATTGCCGGTACCAGGTGAGCGGCGGGGACCAATTCATTGGAGGGGGCAGCAAGGCTTGGATGAGCCTCCTGCCAGTCTGGTGTTTTCCGTCTTGAGAATGCCAAGGGACCCTTTGAGAATGGGGATATTCTCGCCGGTGGTTGAGTCTGGTACATGTGGCAAGGGCTTTCTGGCCGGAGGATTTCAACATCCAAGTCACCGTCGCTGTCGGTTGCAGAGGGAGGAGAGTTGACAAAAACCTGCAACAGGTCAAGCGGCTGATGAGGAGTTGGCCAAACAACATCCTCCACGACGTTCCTGTTAGTCTCGTGAGCCAAATAGAACATATGTTTGCAACCGCTGCCATGCTGCATGAACGATGCACATGTACAGCTTGTGATGCGGCCCTTAGAAATTCCACCTTGATTGTCGGTGGTCACTATGTAAGATAGCTCTGTGGGCTGGGTAAAAGAACCAATGATATACTTTTTTGCATACCATTATTTGTCAGTCATGATGAGAAAAACAAGGTGAATGTAGCAAATGGTACTCACATGTCTGGCATAACTAAATATGTGAACACCTAACGAAGCAAGGGATTGCTTTGTATATCCAGCTGCAATTCGTTTAGAAGCCAGCTGGAACGAGTTCTGAGTCTGCTCATCAAATCCACCATTGACCCGGTCGGATGTGGTTTGAGAAGACGGTTCAACTTCATCTGTTAGAATCTGTATAAACTCGTCTATGCGTCGTTTTTCCAAAGGAGGGATGTATTGTGATTTGAGCACCCGATGCCACGCCTCGGTGTAGTTGTTGGTGTTGATACCCTGGTACGCTGTCTGCAGAACGCATACCCAAGAAAAATTGTAAGTGACTGTTCAATGTTTTTGGAGGATACAGTAGTCCTCACCGTGCGATAAAAGCAAGGCCAATGTTTCAGGTTGACCTGCCATTGTGTCACAATGTAGTCGGCAAATCCAGGGTTGATTGTGGTCCATTCGGAGACCAGTTGTGCTACGTCCGTGGGTGGATCCAACGACGAATGCATTATTTTTTTGAAGTGGTTGATTGCCTCTTCCGAACGGTCACGGAGGTGGCTTACAGCTTGGCCTTTAAGGGCTTTGAGCACGTGGAACCAGCACCAATAATGCTTTGGGGCTCCCTCACCTAGGTCCTCATATGTTGTTGCTATGGCATTGCGAATTGCGAGTGCGCAGTTGCTCATTATGGCATGAGGGACCAGTCCAGTGGATTTTCGGATCCACTTCAGCATAATCTCAACAGGCTTACTTCAGATGCAACACAGAGGGTCAGGATATTCCAAAGTAGCAGTCAGAGGAAAAGGTGACTAACGCCGCGAGTGACCCAGAAAACGCCCAGCAGACCGGTGTTCCTTTCCCCACAAGGTGATTACGGACCATCACAGTATAAAAACTAACTTTTTTACCATCTGAAAGGAAGAAGTTGGAAACAGTGTTATGGGTTGCATCAATCATCAATACTGATTGTCCATACTTGAACATAAGTTCCCTTTGCCACAGGGATTGGATGACAAAGAGAAAGTCTTCGGAGTCCACAATAAATGGGGCATATATGTGCCACCCCTCGCCAGATAGATAATCAGCCCACATATGCAAAGATTTGAAAACATCGGAGTCCCGCTTGGCCAGCTTCCTCACGCGAGTCCGGATGAGATATCAGACATGATCATAAGTTATCTTGTGCGCTTCTGGCACCAAGATTTCCTTGTCTTCCTGGAAGAGCAGTCAAGTTAGTAAATGAAAACGGCAGAAGATCATGGTGGGTCAATAACAAACCTTGAAGATGTCGGGCAAGGAGAGCAGACGATGGATTGCCTTCCATCCAAGCCCAGAGATGACCTTCTCGTTGAGCCATTGCTCAACTACCTCAGGGGACCGGCAAAGGAGCATATCTTCATAGGAGTACGGGTTATGATTGTGCTGCCAATACCATACCACCCGCAAGGAATTGGTTGCCTTGTGGTGCTGAATGTTGAAACGAGCATGGCAATCACATTTGATTGTGGGTTGATTGAGCTTGCGGGAGTTGGCAACGTTCTCATAGTGGCGCTGTCGAGGGCAGGTGAATTCTAGTTTGTAGTGGAACTTGGGGGGCGCCCCGCGCGGGCGGGATTTGCCAGTATTGTTTGGCTTAGGTGAGACTGCAATGTTTTCCCCCCTCCGTTCCCTGTTCCAGCAAACAGTGGCTTGCATGGCAGTGACAAATGCTTCCGCATTGGCTTTGGTTGTCCCGGGTATGGTAAATTTGATAGGGTTGGTTGGGAAAGAAGGGGCTGATCCCTGGAGCCGGCGAACCAGGTCAAGAGAGTTGGCGGGACAATTACTGGCACTGCCGTGCCGGCTGTGATGAGTTTCAGTGAAGGGTAAAGGTAAAAACTCATAGAAGTCGTGCACAAATGGGTAGCTATCAGAAGAGGTAGAGTGGTGGGCTTTGGTGGTCATGAAACCCATCAGGAGTGGCAGTTGGGGAGAATAGGGGCAAGTGAGAGCTCCAAGCGCTTGATAAGGAGTGTGGTTGTGGGAAGAGTGGTAGCAGATGTAACAATTAAAGAGCTTGAGATGTCGAGGTAAAAGAGGGGATTTTGCCGAAAAGCTACAGTAGCAAAGGATTGGTACGAGTGATGGAGATTATAAGGATCCAACTAATGACGGACGGGACTGATTGTGATCAAGAAAAAGGGTATTTTGCGCAGGAAAAAACAACGATAGCAAAGAATTGCTGTGAGTGACGGAGATTATAAGGATCCAAATATTAACTAATGGGACTGAGTGTGATCAAGAAAAAAGGCCGTTACTGGCAAAATAAAAGATGCAAATGAGAATAGAGGTGATAAAAATGTAAGTAGATTTAAACAGATGAGTGGGTGGGCACCTGGTGTAACACTGTATCTTAAACTGTGACAATTGAAAAGTGGATGAAGAAATGGGGGGTGCGGCGGAGGAAAGGGGGTGTTCTTATAGTTTTTGGAGCCTCCTCCTGGGACTTCTTGATGGTCAATGGCAAGAAAGCCTCAAGTCCAACACCCAAGTGGTCCAAAACCCAAGCCTAAGGCGGATGGGTGTAGCTTGTAGCAAATGCAAGAAAGGTGATCTGGTTGCCTTGGGTTGGTCCCCGCACGTCCGCGCTGACTCGGGAGCCCGCGGGCCTGTCTACTTTGGGGGATTGGGTAATCTCCAATAAATCCATACTTTTGGTTGGCATGGACAGTACATATTAATTGCTGTTACTTTCATTTGACGGGAAAGGTACCACCTGCGCATCTGGCAACCATCCCTAGTCACATACCCTGGGGAGATCTTTCCGTCTCCTGTGGAACGATTCAGTCTTGCGCTGGGGCGGCTTCACTGCCTTTAATAGTTTTGAACCTGGTTGTATGTAATCACCAATGTATGTAACTCAGTCCTGTATTTCTCTCTATCAAAGCAATAACATATGTATCTAACTGTGCAGCCCTGAAATATTGTACGCACACCATGACAAGATAAAGACTGATAAATAAAACTAATAACTATTCATTCAAGTGCCTCAGCTGCTTCACCATCTTTTCCACCCCTATTTCCAGTCCCTTCAGCATCATCTTCCTCTTTGTTATTGGTTACCCAATCCTCATCAGTGTTGCCGTCTTCCCCATCGTCATGTATATCTTCAAGCACGTCATCCTCCAACAGATTGTCCACTTCACCCGCTAAACTGGTGGTCCTTGCTTTCTCGGATCTTATGTTGTCCATAAGTATTTGCCAATTGTCAAGGAGTGCTTGGCGGTTTGTGGTTGGCTGACATTGATCACACAGCCACCTAACCTGCGGGTTCCATTCCTCCATTAACGTGGTGTGGAGAGACTGTTGTACACATAGCTCCTTCCTGAGTAGCCACAATTTATCTCTTTGATTCAGCTTACCCATGTTTAACTGATCTATTTAATCAATTTTGACATCTTCATTGTTATTGTTGTCATTCTCATTATCTAGTCTGATGATTCCTGTTAATACAATAAGAATGATTCAGCATTTCTTGACGTCTCGGGGATATTGATTCCATGCTACCTACGCTGGTTAATGTATGAGATTGAGTCTGAAAAACGTGTGTAATGGGAGACACCCCACCCTATGGCCCAAGCCAACTCTTGGGCCAGGAGTTGAACCTCCTCTTGCACTCTGGCAAGTATAAGCACATAGTTAATACCTGCTCTTACATTGGGATTGATTGCCCAAGGAGCCTTTGTCTGAAAGTCCAGGCCGTCGTTCCAAAAGTGATGGTCTAATGGCCATTTGGAGTACTCTTCGTATTTAAGCGGATAGACCAAGGAGTCGCACATTGTTTGATTGGGAAACTTCTCCAGGTATTCACCAAGAAGTTTGTTGAATCGCTTGACTAACTTCTTGACAGCAGGAGTTCGATCTCGCAGGGCTTTCATTATCTTTTCTTTCAGTTCTGTTCCAACTCAAGTTCCGATACGTTTGGCATCTAGAAGCGGCTGTCTCTTGGCGTGAATTTGAGCAGCCTGTACATGCAGTTCCTTCTTTGAATTCCAGAGAAGCAACAGCAATCTCTGTTCATCATCTTTACGGAAGCATAAATATCAGTGTAGGGGAATGAAAAATCAAGTTTTAAGAAAAACATACCATTGACATCATTTGAAAGCAGTTCGCTGCTCAATTTAGCTTCCAACTTTTGAAGCTCATCTGATGCCTTTTTAAGGTTAGCTGATATTTTCTTCACTTCTTTCTTAGGAAGAAGGCGGAATTTTGGATCCAGAAGCTGGTCACTGTAAATTAATTGTCAGACAACCATTGTAACAGTGCCGGACTAAAAATCAGCAGATTAACTTACCTCAATGCATCAACAGCCAATCGGTGTTCATACAGCTCAATCAGCTCATTCCTCCGCTCTTGCTCCTCGTCTATGTGATCCTACCTAAAGCTGCGCTGATCATTCCATTCTTTCTGGAAAAACAACATGGTGTAGTTACAGCCTGGTTCCTCGAAGGGGTTTGGCATCAGCAATAGATTTTCTAGTAGAGGTTGAGTCTCCTTCTTCCTATTGACCGCATTTTTGTACTTCCTGCACAACCAAGACACTGAGACAAAGCATTCAGTCATTGAAACGGTGTCAACAGCAAGTCAAATACTAACACAGTTGTTTGATACTCCCTCTGTTGTGATGTTTCACTCAATGCGCAATGGCTCCCAACCGGTGATTACGGGTAGCATATTGCAGCGGACCCACAAGAGCAGAGAGATAGGACCACATCCTCTCAAGTCCTTTGCCATCTGACATCCCCCACCCTGAGTTGAACCGAGGGCTGTAATCCAATTGACACCCCCAATTGTGAATGTAGGAATGAAAGATTGATTTACCAAATGTTAATCAAGAAGCATATTCCAAAAGGAGATCACGCTGTAAAAGAAATGGGGAATCAAAAATCAGTGTGGCAGCAGACTGTTACAATGTTAGCTGATATATATAGAAACTTTTACTCACTGCTTGGATATATTTGTGAAGTGAACAGCCAATATCATACAGGATACCCACCGGATGATCTACCTCTATGCTTGCAAGCAGCTTCCTGAGTAACGCCAGGGGCAGGGACCTCTGCTTGCCAGACTTGAATATGCTTGCCAAGGATATGGCGGCATCATGTCGGCAGCAACAACCCATAAGGCCGGTATCATCGCATCCCTTCCAGGTTGATTTGTTCCTCTTGTTGTCTGCCGCCTTATGTGCATCAGCACAGCAATCGGCCTAGATATTTAAGAGAAAGAGAACAGGAAGTCTGAGTACAAGCAAGTCCCAACCAAAATCAACTTGAGAACTCACTTTTTTTGGGGGTTTTTTCAATATTTCCATCTGTCGGATTTCCCATGTCATGCTTTTGGTGGAACCTTCAGGTAGGAAAATATGTGGTGTGCAAAGAGTTTTGTAATCTCAACTGGCTTTGCTGTGATGTCGGTGTTGAAAATTTCCATCAAGGCATATAATGAGCCAATCACAGGTAGCTGCCTCATAGTCATCACAATTTGATGGTTGAGGCCCAAAGCATGCTGGACATGTGCGACCAGCTAAAACCTGCTGATTAGTGAGTTGAAGGACAGAATAAATCAAGTTGTCGGTTTTTTATTCCAGTGATTGAAACAGATCTACGGCTGCGGAGTAGGGTTTTTGCATATCTTGAGCCTTGATGAACATTAATAAACGCGTAATATTAGCTGTAGCAGATAAAGAGGGTATAAAGTGACTTACATGAGTCTGGTTCTTAGCGGACAATTGCTGAGACCGTGGCTCAAGCCACTCTGTCAGGGAAGCAGTAAATGGTTGCGTCCCAACATGACAATTGTTCCACAAAGAGTTGTGAAACGTTAACAGAGGAAGTGAAAAGGTGGTTTGTGGCAATGTGGGGGAGCCTGCCAAGTAACCTTGATACAAAAGTTGGATTGCATCATGCGTGCACCGGCAAAACTGGATATCAACTTGTCTTTGGCCTGTTCAAGAAATAATTGGTTCAGAAGAATTCTTCAGATGTGATGAAGGAGAAGGCAAACAACAGAAAAGGACAAACCGTATAAATCTACCATGTCAACCTTTCTTGCATACTTGAGATTGTCTGGACAGACACATTGGATAGGGAAAGAGTCGTAAGTGTTGGAACTGGCCCAGTTGTGTGTGTGTAGTTTGAGAGCCATGTATTGGGAATGCATCTGATTGATCAAGAACAACCAATTTCATTCCCTGGTGTGAGCCTGGGCCTCTACGGTGGCAGCAGGACACAAGATGGGGGGAACTCTGGTTGTATTTCAAGGGAATGGGATACAACCAGAAGGAGAAAGAGAGGGCTTAGAGGAAGGATAATGAAACTTAGAATATGATGAAGATGATGAAGATTATTATAAAAGTTTGTTTATAATTCTCTAACCTTAAGGGTGAGGAATAAGCTCAATCCAAAAAGGAGAGCAAGTAGCGGAGATAACTCTTACGCCTCCTCTCTAAAAGAAACAGAGAGGGTAATCAGCTCTTCAGCTGCCCAGTTTTTTAGATCAAAGTAAACTGATCAAGGTTCTTTAGAGGGAAGCCTATGTGGGTTTAATTGCTCAAAAGCCCACAGAAAAGCAAGAGAAGAATGATGTTATAATTGATGATAAATGCCTCTTTAATGATCAATGATGAAGATGAAATGATGTGTGATCAAGCAATCAGAAGACTAGTTGAGGGAAGAAGAGATTGGAGCAATACTTACTTGTCAACAAAAGGTGACCCCAAATGACCACTAAATAGTGAGGAGATGGGAGGACCTTGAAGTGTTGAGTAGTGAAGGTTGTCCAATGGCTTGTTCTGCTGGTGTAGTGGTTCTGGTTGAATGATCTGAGGAGTTCATGTTTTTCCTCCGGGGGAGATGAACTTGAACTCTGAAGATCAAAATGAATATATTCAATATGAACATAACTTAGAAAATACTTAGAAGTTAGAACATTATTCCACTCCTCAGTGGAATAATACTACACAATTATAGCTCATGCAATATATAAAAATGAAGCTTGAATTAAATGGAATTTGAGTAAGTCCCTGTTGAAGCCTTTTGGGCAACAGTGTTGTCTCTAAGAGAATCTCCACCGCGGGCTTTAAATTTTTTTTTTGAGGACCGCAATAGCCGATCTACAGCCCGGACGTGGTGTTGCACACACCGGTGGTCCCTAGAAGTGGTAAAATTTTCCGGGTGAGAGCGGTATGTTGTGTGGTTTCACAAGTGTTTCATCCTTGTGAAAGCTGATTCAAGCGCGGGCGGATGAGTCCCTAGGGGCTCTTAGCCGTCCCTTGATGTGGGGATGCGACCAAGAAATTTGAGGTCGGCTGTAAGCTAGGGACCCGGATAGAGTCCACGGTAGGTCAGGGATTTTCAACCACGGTCCCTAAACTGGGGAAAGGTAATCAATTTAGGGACTGCGGTGGAGAGGCTCTAAGGCTGACACCTGGCCAGTAAGCAATGCCTCTCTTGAATTGATTCAATTTCTGGATTGAGTTGATGAGGTGTTGGCTTGTCTTCCAAACTGACCCAATGCATCCATTCATGCAACGCCACATTGTTGGATGCCTCCTCTTTGTTACGATAAAATTTGGCGTATGGGTTCTGTCCCATGTCTTCATCCTGTACCAAAGGAAAGTTGTTGCCATGGTCCGTTTTGGCTTGCGGCAAACAAAGTCAGGCTAGAGCACTGGCCGCGAGGGTAGCGTTTTGAGAGCGTCTTAAGCGTTGCGCGTGAGGTCCTGGAATCTTTCATTGGTTTTGCCTTTGGACCATGTTGATTCGTGGAAAGCCAGAACTGGTTGCAGGAACAACAGAAGCAAGTCAGCTGAGTAAGTGATGCACGGAGGGCAAGTGAGCTGAGTGAGTGATGATGTGGGTGAGGAGAAGAATAAAGCAATTGTAAACAGAAAGGGATGCACAAAATAAATCAACCTGCAGCTACCCGTGCAAACGTGCATCAGCCCAAAAATTGCCTACTCTGAGCCACTGAATGTTTCTTGCAAAATTTAATATGTTAATCCAAACCTTATGAAATAATAAAATAAAGAAAAAATTTGGGTAAAGTGGAATGGGTCCCAAGATATGGCTGTTTGAAGATTGGTGGTTGTAAGAACTGAATGGTAGTGAAAGATGTGTAGAAGGGTGTAAGTTGGGCAATACACATACAACAAAGCAAAGAACTTTGTCATAAATACTCTCATTGCCAAGGAATTCGATTCTGAAAGAAAAATTGGGCAAAGTTGAAGAGTTTACAAGATATGGTAGTTTGAAGATTGGTGGTGGTAAGAGCTGAGTAGCAGTGAAAGACGTGTAGGAGGGTGTAAGTTGAGCAATACACATACAACAAAGCCAAAAACCATTTCATAAATAATTTCATGGTCAAATAATTTGATTCTGAAATAAAATTTGGGGAAAGTTAAATGGTCCCCAAGATATGATTATTGGAAGGTTTATAGTGGCAAGAATTGATTAGTAGTGAAAGACAAGCAGAAGTGTGTAGTTGGATAAATACATATACACAAAGCATAAGCAGTTTCTCAGTGATAGATTCAGGGTCAAGGAGTTAGATTCTGAAGACAAATTTGAATTATCTGTCATGGTTCCCAAGAAATGGCAGTTGAAGGGTTGGTGGTGGGGAGGATTGATAAAATGGTTTAATACAAGCAGGAGTTTTTAGATGAAGGAATTCACATCCATACAAGCCAATTAAGTCATGAGAAGTACTTTGAAGGTCAAGGAATCTGATTCTGAAGAAAGTTTTGGGATATCTTGAATGGTTCCCAAGGAATGGTAAATGAAGCTCCTTTGGAATCATGGAAATGGGAGGGGTTGAGGAAAATTTATAATGCACACAACAAAAAAATCCCTTGTGTCACTCGTTTCTTCCCACCAACAAACTTTCAAACATCATTACTTGGGAACCATTGAAGATATCCCAAAACTTTCTTCAGAATCAGATTCCTTGACCTTCAAAGTACTTCTCATGACTTAATTGGCTTGTATGGATGCGAATTCCTTCATCTAAAAACTCCTGCTTGTATTAAACCATTTTATCAATCCTCCCCACCACCAACCCTTCAACTGCCATTTCTTGGGAACCATGACAGATAATTCAAATTTGTCTTCAGAATCTAACTCCTTGACCCTGAATCTATCACTGAGAAACTGCTTATGCTTTGTGTATATGTATTTATCCAACTACACACTTCTGCTTGTCTTTCACTACTAATCAATTCTTGCCACTATAAACCTTCCAATCATCATATCTTGGGGACCATTTAACTTTCCCCAAATTTTATTTCAGAATCAAATTATTTGACCATGAAATTATTTATGAAATGGTTTTTGGCTTTGTTGTATGTGTATTGCTCAACTTACACCCTCCTACACGTCTTTCACTGCTACTCAGCTCTTACCACCACTAATCTTCAAACTACCATATCTTGGAAACGATTCACATTTACCCAATTTTTCTTTCAGAATCAAATTCCTTGGCGATGAGAGTATTTATGACCAAGCTCTTTGCTTTGTTGTATGTGTATTGCTCAACTTACACCCTCCTACACATCTGTCACTGCCATTCAGTTCTTGCAACCACCAATCTTCAAACAACCATATCTTAGGAACCATTCACCTTTCCCCATTTTTTCTTTCAAAATCAAATTCCTTGAACAAGAAAGTATTCATGACATGGTTTTTTGCTTTGTTGTATGTGTATTGCTCAACTTGCACCCTCCTACACATCTTTCACTGCCACTCAGTTCTTACCACCACCAATCTTCAAACTACCATATCTTGGAAACTATTCAACTTTACCCAATTTTTCTTTCAATATCAAATTCCTTGGCAATGAGAGTATTTATGAAAGAATTCTTTGCTTTGTTGTATGTGTATTTCTCAACTTACACCCTCCTACATGTCGTCTTTCACTGCCATTCAGTTCATACCACCACCAATCTTCAAACTACCATATCTTGGAAACTATTCAACTTTCCCCAATTTTTCTTTCAAAATAAAATTCATTGACAATTGAGTTATTTATCCATTATTTATTCAAAAGTTCCTGTAGATGTGAGTGGAAAGATTTGGGGCTCAAGAATAGGCAGAAAATGGTTTTGATTAGGAATGTACATTTTGTAATTGTTTTTGTTTCTGACCAAAAAAAATGTGAAATTTGGATGCCTTTTGCATTTTCCAATTGAGATTTGAATGACATGTATGTGAAAAGGATTGGTGCATTGAAGAATTGACACAAACTGCAATGAGAAAATAGGATTTGTGCAACTCTTCCATCAGCCACCCCAACCAGAATTTGAAGTTCTTTGAGATATTTTTCTATGTATTTTGATATAGCAAAAGAATATGTGTATCATTTGCAGTGACTTTGAAGAACACATTTCACATTTGAGCACAAATTACGGAACACACAGGTAACATGACAGAAAATAATTTCATAAGAAAAAAAAGGCAAGTTCAAGGTATCATTGTGTTACTCGTCATCATCCTCCTCATCCCCATCTTCAATTTCGACTTCCATCTCCTAATTCACATTATCCTCTTCATCAAAACTACCTGCAGAGCGCTCGTCATTATTGCTTGAATCATTGGTGTCTTGAGATGAGGCCGCCTCCTCATCATCAACTGTTTTTTTGCTGATTTTTTGTTATTTCTTTGGAGGAGCCGATTTCATTGATATACAGCAGCAACCAACAGATATTCTTTTAATTTGAGCTTTCTCCAACTGCAAAATTTTGACTCCGACAGAATTGGAAATTTCAACTCTGAGAGAATTGTGACTATCAGTAGAAGTATTTTTGACCTGCAGTTCAATCCACTTCTCTTCCAACGCGTGAACAACCCTTTGAGCGTGTTTGTCTCACATATCTCCAGGTCGCATGCAGAGTGAAAGGGGAGTAACCAACATATTGTTTGTACATACAGCCAGAGGAACACCTAGCTCCATCAGTTTCTTCTGGGTATTTGTACCAGGCCAGCCCTGGCTGGATTGACCAGGAATGGCCTCCTCTTTTGAAATTAATAATCACATCAGTATTCATAATAAGCAATGCATTATTGTAATGCAGGAAGATAAACGTACCAATTGCTTGGTTAAGCTTATTGCGGATGAATTGGATGTTTTTGGCCTTTCTGCCCTTATTGTACTTGGTGATGATCTCCCTTGGCTTGGAGCCTTTCTTTCGCAAGTTAGTTGGTGGGGTTTTTGTCAATGGGGGTTGGGTCGGTGGGGGCTCTTTTCCAGTGATTGTTTTGATGACATTGTGACCCTTGATGAAATCCGTAAAGAGCTGGCATGGATTGTTTTTGGCTGTTGGGAAAATGTCAAGAAAAAACTCGCCCAGATGGCTTCCTCCATTGAACGACTTGATTTTTTTCTTGCTACGGTCCCCAACAACTAAGAAACCCTCAACTCCTGAGTGTCGGCTCAAATTCCGCAACTACATGTGATTGATTGTCAAGATTTCCAATCGTTAGCCTTATCAAATATACACACAATGGATTGGAATGAGATGATTCAACACTAACATCAGCTACTATTTTGTTTGCCCATGCATCCATATCAAAAGGGGCATTGCCTTGCTTTTTACGTTTCTTTGTGCCAGAGGTGGTTGAGGAGTCGTCAATTGGGTTGTTTTGTTCAGATTGATCTTGATATTGTTCCAAGAAATCAGGGTCCTTCCACTGCGCCTGTGCGTTTTTGTCAAGCAATCTCCATAGCCGTCCACGTTTGCGTTTCCGCTCATCTGGAAGAATTGTTTCTGTTGAAAAAACAGTCAAATTTTTGATGTTTTGTAAAGAAGGAATAGAATGTCAATACACACTGTCATTGAAGCACTTGCTTGCCACTGGATCATATCTGCAGAAGTTTTTGTAATTGGTGGATACTTGAGGGTTAAATGCCTTGCCAACATAGGTCAAACACAGATTGATTGCTAGTTTATTCTCATATGCAACTAAGTATAGCTGCCGTTGGTATTCCATGTAGACGGCGTTAAGTTGAAGCTGATTCTCGGCGGTAAGTCGGGAATATTTGGAGTCTTGACCAACTAAGTTCATGATTTCATCAAGCGTTTTTGTGCATGCTGCTTTGACAAGCTGAGGGTGAATCTTGGAACGTGGAGGTTTCTTTGTGAGTGGTGGTTGATTGTTATTGCAAGGGGAATTGAGCGGAGCAGGTAATCCAGTATTGGGTTCTGGGGTAGCATGCGGCATTGCCGTAGATGCTGTTGGAAGGACAAGCGGGTTGGAGATGTTGCACTGGTGCGATCCTGGGGGGGGGGGGGGGTGGAGCAGTGATTTGGCTGATTGAGGAGTTGAGATTGCCAACGACTGGTGTTGTTGAACAATTGAAGGAGGAGGGTTGGCTGCTGGGAGGGATGGGTACAGGTGGATTGTTGAGATTACCAGGATGAAGTGGAACGGGACCACCTGTAATGCTGCTTGGTTTGTGAACATGAGTCATATGTGATGGCGGCAGAAAGGACGTTGGAGGGTTTGGGCCGTACTGTGCTGATGCGAGAGGAATACCGGCGTTTACAATGGAGCCGTGCTGGTTGTACACCAGTTGTTCATGATGATTATATCCCGGCAGCTTGTAACGGCTCTGATTGTATGTGTCAAAGTCCAGGTTGGTGTAGGAGGATCGTAATGCAGTGAAACTTGAATCCAATCCAAGAGACAATGGACACTGCTGCAAGGTTGATGAGTCGGATTGATGATAAGACTGGGCTTTCATTGTTGGGAGAGTGGCTTCTGATTGTGGTGGTGGACTGTCAGGAAGGTTGTTTAAACTCAAATATTCAAGTTCAATATCAAGAAGTTGTTCTTTCCGGTGTCTAGTCTGAGCTGGGGCCAACTTTTGGGGTTGGGGTGCTGGTAGGCCCGGTCGGCCAATTCTTTTGTAGAGCTGGGGGACCATCATGAAGAATGAATGCCACAAGGATTCCAAGCAAGGGGAGGAAACAGGAAGAAGAGATTAAAAGAGGTTGGTCAGGGAAGAATTCCATATATATCTAAATTTTGCTTGTATGAGAGGCCGTTTGGTAGGTGGTGATATCTTGACTTCCATACGTGGTATCAAGAGTAATGTCCGTCCCATTCCCCAAGCGCGGCTTTTGGATATTGAGTCCCGTGATATGATCTTTGTTGTTGTCCTGGAGATTTGGGTTGGGTGCGGCGCTATGTCAGCTCATGTTGGTCAGACAGCCAGACCGACATCAGCGCTTCAATTCTGGAGTGTTTTCACCCGAGAACTCCAATTGCAGATTCTGCAGCATCAGGCGCGTGTGTTGAGTGAATATGTTGTAGCTGTTAAGTGTATAGCAGCTGTTAAGTGTATACCAGGTGTTAAATGTTTAGTAGCACCGCATGTTAACTGCATAGTATGCAGTTGACGGTCAGGGGGGCAAGAGCTTGCTTCAAGTCGCTTGGAGTTTGAGAAATTCCAGAGTTTTCAGATATTTTCAAATCCGAGGGGTAGATACTGTTGTGACCTAACCAAGGTTAGGTCACATATGATGATACTCGGCACCCGCCGAGACTGAGACACATATATATTGAGTATCAGACTACTTGATATATGGTCTTATGCATTCTATCTCATCTCTTTCCATCTCAGGTTATGAGCCTGTAGATCTTGTTCTCTCATCTAGTGGTATCCCAGTTAGGGAGTAATTGACCACATTTCATCATACCATATTACCTTTGATCAGTAGCTCAGTCAGAGTGTAATTGCCCGATCTATTTCCACAGTATTCTTTATCTTCCATCCATTCCACTCTACTTTCTGATATGCAAGAGCTAGTGTTAAGGTTTTTTTGTATTTTCCCCCTGTACCTCCCCAATCCTATTCTGACAACCTGAACGACTAAGTTTGGATAAAGCAAAGCAGTACGCCAAACTGTGAAAGGCTGTTACCCTGGCACAGAACAGCGGCTTAAACCATACAGTTGTGTTGGAAGTCTACTCCCGCCATCCTATCTATCTTTGAACCTTGACGTTTGCTCTAGTAGTAAAGTTAGCAAGTGTGTTTGTCCCCTGCACTTCTCCATCACTTGTGCATGTCCAGCTCGCATCCAACAGGCACAAGGTCCAACCCATCCCAACCACAATCCATTGCAGAACTCGAAGGCGAAGAACTTGACGCTGCCGTAGCCAAATCCATTAGAGGTACCGAGTCCGCTATTGATTGCATTTTTTGTTCCATCATCGGCAACAAAGCCAATAACACCTTACCCACATCCAAGGCTGAGACTACCGTCATCAGCAACCGTATTCCTGGAGCTTGGTCTTGCACTAGGCCACCCACACCTCTCAACTACCCGGCTCTCCCTAGTTTTGATCCACCAGAGCCTTCACTTTTCCAACGGAGCTTTGCGCAGCTTCCACCTTGTTCCCGCACCCGTATACCCTCATCTCATCAACCCTCCATTTTCTCTCTTCAAGCCACCTCCTCCCACATCCGTTCTCACTCTTCCCCCCCTCTTTTCAATCTAACCGCTCCCATCGCTCCAATTCTTCCCCTGTTCCTGATTCTCCCATCCACACCAATCTTCCTCCACCTTCCCCTCTGTCCAACCACATCAATCTTCCTCCTGCACCACCACCACCTTCCCCTCCTGACCTTCCTTCCCGCTCACCCACACCACCACCTTCCCCAAACCCTCAAAACCACGCACACGCCATGGCCAACCAAACACGCTTCCAAGATCTTGCCGAGGCTCGCCAACAGCTTGAAGAATCTAAGATAGTCAGCTAGGCTATTGCGGCAGCGACCTCCAAGATCAAAGAGGATCAACTCCTGGCGCCCAATTTTTCAAACTTCGAACAATGGGCTCGTGACCTTTGCGAGCTTGGACGTGTTCATCTCAATTAGTAGTTCTTCTTCAAGAGCCCAAACAGGAACTCCGTCCTTGAGAAAATTGGCCGCAGCATTTTTCTAGCAACAGTCCATGGATCACTAGTACACGAAATCCAGAAATTCAAGAGGTGTGATGCAATGTTCTCCTTTGTCCAGAAGAATTTCAAGACAATTAGCCGGGCCGCCCAAATGAACGTCTGGGTCAGCCTCTGTGATGCCAAGGGCTAGTACCTTTTAGCTACACAAGGTGATAAGAGTGCAAAATAAGGGTAGAGTGGGGTATTTTCACGTAGAAAAGTAGTGAAGAAAGAAATAAAAAGAATATAATTCTTTTTTATAGAGGGGCCTGCTGGCGCAGGGGTGTTTGTAGGTGCCCTCTAAATCAGAGATCTGCTAAGCAGGGTGGTATCTGATTAAGCAAACAATGGGTTTCTGCGTAACAGAAGGTGGTACCAAAGTGCTTTTCCAATTAAGGAACCAGAATGGGGACAGAAGGATAAAAGAAGTACTCACTATTGCTTCTTTTAAGCCAAAAAGCCACGTAGGGGGGTGAAGTAGAGCTGCTGGTTAGACTGGTTGGTTTCTGAGCAGGAGCTGGACACGTAGGATGGTTGATTTAATAAGAACACCAAGGATAAAACAGGCAAAACAGAGTAGAGTAACTGAAATAAGGACAGGACACGGCGTAACTGTTTGACTGTAATATAAACTGATGATCATGAACAACTTTTGGCGTGGAAAGAGGGCTCTATATATACTAATTTCACTCATAGTGGAGGACCTTTCTGCCTGTGTGCGTGTAGTAACTGGTTTTCAGTGCAATGTGGCCAATTTGGGAGATTGGCACTAACAAGGCTCATCCCAATGGCACTGCTGATCATTATTTCAGCGTCACAAGTGTTCATAATGACCTTAATAACCTATTTGGTCATTGTAACTAAGGTACATAGCAACACTGACGTGTATTTGTATCTGAAATGGGCCACAAATGACGCAAATGGGCCACAAATGGCTATGGCCAATCATCAAAGGCCACGCTGGCTATGTTACTCTTATGTATTCAAGGTTTTTATTAATGAAACCTTGTAAATAAACCACGTAGAATCTACTAGTACCCTAGTTACACCTGTACACGTGTGGTAACTAGGGGATTAGCTATTTCCACGCATTTGGCCAATTTCCAATTGGATTATATAATCCACGCGCGGGGTTGGAGGATTAAACCCCAATTGGGCCTAACTTCTAAACTATACACAACACCTCAATTATAAGTCCATAATTGGTCATTTCACATATGGTATGTATATATAACAAGTACATACGTGTGTAATGTCATCTGTGACACATAAGTGTGGCCAATTCTTACGGGTAATTGGTTCAAGGTGAAGGAGTAGGAAATCAGGGGTACTTCCAGTGAGGGACCCTACATTAATTTGCATGAGGATTCAGAATATGATATAATATTCTAAGTTATCCTCAAGGTTTAGAAGTTATTCAGTTTTTTTGTAAAAAGTAGTTTTTTATTTTAATTTATTACTTATTTTTATGGTGCTAGGACTTGCTAAGTTTATAGAATAAAAATAAGTAAACTAAGTTTTTTATACATTATTAGTCATATTAATGGGTCTTAATACTGTGGTAATAATGTCTCTTTTTATGTCACTTTTGTCAGGTTGTCTCTGACATAGTAGCAAGCTGACATTCCCTCCCTTTAAAATGAGACTTTAGAAAACAAAATTCATCCCAATGTCTGTAGTGAAAAAAAATTCTCAATTTCTTTTGGAGGCTCTATAATTACGTAGATGTATGGGACCATCTGGTATATTATCTTCAGGAATCCATTCATCTTTGTCTGCTGATTGACCTTTATATCTTACTAAGTATAGTCTAGTATCTTTCCCATTGATCCTTTCCTTTTTATCCTTCAATATTTTATGTACTTTGAAGTTAGAGGTGTCTAAAGGTTCAATTATAGGTACAGGTACATGAGTTACTACAGGGGTATCTGTGCTTCTACTAGTGTAAGGTTTGATTAAGCTAACTGGAAAAACAGGGTGTTTTCTGGAAAATTCATCTGTTAAAATAACTTCCACAGCATTTTTTCCATGTAATTGCTTAATGGTAAAAGGGCCAACAAAGGAAGGTTTAAGTTTCCTGTTACCTCCCAAATTATTAAAATTTACAGTGGACAATAGGACTTTGTCCCCAATTTGGAAGGATGGTTCTTTATGAATTTTGTCCCATCTTAACTTATTATATTCAGCTGCATCTTGAACACATTTCTTAGCATGTTCATGTGTAATGTCAAGCATCCTCTTAAAGTCTAGGGAAGTGGGATGTACATGAGGTAATTTGTTATTAATATGATCTTTAGGCATTCTGGGTATCCATCCTCTTTCCAAAATATAAGGGATTTCTTTGGATGAAGAATGTTTACTGCTGTTATAAGCTATTTCTAATGCAGGGAGTAAGCTAACCCAATCATGAGTATAACCATCATTATTTTTGAATTCTAAGCCAAAGGAACAAAATCTTCTGAGCATATCTTCAAGAGTTTGGATCATTCTTTCAGCCAATCCATCAGTTTGGGGATGGTAAGCAGTAGAGAAAGCTAATTTAGTGCCTAACATGTCATGTAAATTTCTCCAAAATTCAGAAGTAAATTTGGGGTCTCTATCACTAATGATTATTTTGGGTATTCCTACGTCAGCCATAATCCTATTCCAAAATAGTAAAGCCACTTCCATAGCTGTATCATCTTTATGGTTAGGAATAAATCTGGCCCTTTTTGAATATCTGTCTACAACCACTAGTACAGAGTTGAAGGAATAAGACCCTCCAGGAGGTAAACCTGTAACAAAATCCATGTTTATGATTTCCCATCTTTTGGTGGGTTCTTGGATGGTTTGAAGTAGCCCATATCTCTTACCTGTTTGCTTATTTGATTTCTGGCAAGTTTCACAGGATTTAATATAAGTAGCTACTTCATTAGTCCAATTATTCCACCAAGCTGTAGTTCTGACTCTTTCAATAGTCCTTTCTTCAGAAAAATGTCCAGCACCAACATTATCATGGCATTCTTTCATAAGGGCTTCAATCTGAAGTTGATCACATAAGACTATTACACTGGAATGCCTTTCTTTAAAGTACAATATTCCATCTAATAGGGAGAACTTACCAGAAGAGTAAGGTTTGGATAACCAGGGAGGTAGACTAGCAATTAATTCATGGGAACTATTTTCATTGCTAAGTATATCTAGTAGTTTGACAAATTCAGGATCAGACTGGTAACTATCTTTTATAAGGCTGTAGTAGGCTTCATCCAAATCACAGACATGTATTCCTAAAATTGGGAATATATCTTCATCTTCAGGATCCCAGGCAGGGTTATCTGGAGTATTTGGTAAAGCCCATCTGCTCAAGCCATCAGCATTACTATGCTTTTTGCCAGCTTTATGAACAATAGTCATATGTCCTCTGTACTGTTGAATAGCAATTTGCCATCTTAACATATGCCTATTGGGAGTCTGCATATTCATAAGGGTTTTAACTGCTGTGCAATCAGTGACTACAACAATTCTACTACCTTCAAGATAATAATGTAACTTTTCTAAGGACCATACAAGAGCTAGACATTCCATCTGACTGGCTCCATACCTTTTCTCTGTTGGTTTAATTTGTCTTGAAATAAACAGAACTGGTTTTTCTACCAATTTATCTTCAATAAGGAATTCTTGATGTAAGGCAGCACCTAAGCCATCTAAACAAGCATCTATGTACAGAATAAATGGTAAGTTATAATCTGGTTGAGCTAGCACAGGAGAAGTAGTAAGGGCTAGCTTCAATTGCTCATAATCCAGTACTCTAGGGTGAGTCATTTCATAAATGGTTTCTTTACTACATAGCTCATATAATGACTTGGCTAAAATAGCAAATTTCTCAATATGTTTCCTATAATATCCACAAAATCCAAGAAAGGATTGCATTTCAGTGATATTCTGAGGCATAGGTTTGAGCATTACAGCTGCTACTTTGTTTTGGTCAATGGCTAGGGATAGTCCAGAAACAATATGTCCTAAAGCTTTAAGTTCACCATATCCAAAGTTGCACTTTTTAATAGACATTTTTAGGCCAGCTTTAATAGAAGTTTCTAATACTATTTGTATCTTTTCTATATGTGTTTCCCAGTCATCTGAATAAATGATTATATCATCAATATATATCATCATCCAGCACTGGCGGATAAAAGATCCAAAAATAGAGTCCATCATTCTTTGGAAATGAGAAGGTGCATTCTTAATTCCAAAGGGCATTCTGAGGTATTCAAAAACACCAAGATGGCAGATAATTCTCATAAATTGGCGGCTATTAAGTTCTATAGGTATCTGGTGAAACCCTTTAAGAACATCCATGCAGGTTATGTACTTAGCTTTTGATAAGTTATGAAGAGAGTGGTCAATTCTTGGAATGGGATAATTATCAGCTTTAGTGTAATTATTTAGAGCTCTAAAATCTCCAACCATCCTAGACTTATCATTATGCCAGGCAATAATAACTGGGGTAGTTATCTCTACTTGTTCATTATGGCCCACTTTTCTAAGTACACGTAAATCTATAAGCTCTTTAATGTGTGTTTCTAAGGCTATCCTAGATTTAGGGCTAGAAGGGTAGGCTGCTTTCCTTAGAGCAGGTGGGTAAGGAGGTTCACAAGTTAATTCTAATTTAATATCATGTCCTGTAACATTGCCAATAGGCTCTTCAGTGGTACAGAAGGCTTCTTTATTCTTATGGCATACTTTAAGAATATCTAATACTTGAGCATTGGTTAGTATGTCACTTATAGCAGCTTGGGACATATATTCTTGATTAAAATCTTCTAATTCCTTGGGGTCAGGTTCCTGAGAAATGGGTGCAATAATCTCAGAATGGATGTTGCAAATTTGGTATTTCCTTTTCCAATCTCCTCCAATGGTAAAATATCTATCTTTGGACTGGAAAATGTCAATTCCATACATGCAGAAGGTATCATTACCTAGTATAAGGTAGTCACAAATGGCATCAGAAAGTATTACAAATTCTACACTTAATCTGAGGGATCCCTTAGTGTGGGGGAATATTAAGGGTAAATTGATGACACCAATAGGTTTCATGGTAGAGTTACAACTGCTAAATGTAGCCTTTGGAACAGGTAATAAATTTTTGCGCCAATCAGGGTATATTTGTTGCAAAAATGTGGCACTTGTACAAGAACAAAAGGCTCCTATATCTAATAGAGTCTTAACAGCTGAGTCTTTGAAAATAACCTTAGTATAACTGGTTTTACCTAGGGTGTAACACCTTCCTTCTTCAGGTTTGTTAGTTAATAGCTTGGCATCAGATATATGGCCAATATCCATATTATCTTCCCATTTCTGGGGTAAGTTAGATTCACCATGAATAGCATTAATGCTGAAGTCATTTCCAATATTAGCATTTATTACTACAACAGCATGGTTATCAGATTCAGAGTCATCATCATCTTGACCATAATGTGTACTAGAGGGTTCTTGGTGTATGATATCAAAGGTACTTTCAGAATCTGAATCAGGGCTTGCATACACATTATTGATTTTCCTCCTAGGTTTGGTACATTCAGTGCTTCTGTGGCCAGTTTCTCCACAATTCCAACACGTAGGAGTCTTTTCTTTTCTAATGGGTTCAGTTGGCTTAGATTCTAACTTTTTGGGAGGATCTGTTCTAGGAGTGTAATCCTTTTTATCAGAGGGGTTGTGCTTCTTATTGATCCCAGTCATTTCTACCACTTCTTCCATAACACCTATAAGAGTGGATAAGTCACAATCCATGTCATTGATTCTACATCTGACATTATGTTCTAGGCTGCCTTTAGTTTGATTAAGTATCAAATAATTTATTTGTTCCTGATCTAATTTAGTATAAATGCATTCAATTCTCTTTTTCTGGTTCAGGCACCATTGATGAGGATTATGTTTGACTGGGTCAAAATAGTCATTCTCAAAAGCTCTGCGCATTTTCTTTTCCCAGAGTCTAGTGCCAAATTGTTGTTTGATCAATTCTTTCCAAGCTGGCCAGGATTGTTGTCCCATGGTAGCTTGTTTACTAATAAACCAGTCAAAAGCTACTCCTTCAAATAATCTGGGCAATCTTGTAAGGATAGCTTCATCAGGAGCTCTGTAGACTGTTAAGATATGATCAATATATTTAATGAAGTTAATATGGTCATAATCTCCTTCTCCAGAAAATTTAGTCCATTCTTTAATTGGTGGTAACAATTTATTCAGAAGAGAGGGATCTATGAAGTTGTTATTACCATTGTTGTTTACATTGTTGCGTGAAGGAGCATGACTCCATTGACTCCCATTATTGAGGTTATTATAATTAGGTGAATTATTAGGAGGGTAATTGTTATTAGGCATGGGTGGACTGCTATTATATTTGGTATAGTTGGTTTGACTATTATTGTTTTGTTGTTGATTATTATGAGGATAGTTATTATTATTTCCTCCATTATTTTCAGGTATGGTCTCCATATAAGGGTTGTTATATTTGGGCGTGGAGTTATTAGCAGGAATAGTTCTGGTAGGAATTTCTTTAATTAAGTCTGCTAATTCAAATTTCACGTCTAACAGATGCTTCAATAACAGAGTTCCATTAACATTTTTGTTGTTTTGGTCAGATATTAAAGCTACTTGAGCTTGTAATTCGACCATCATTCTTTTTAAATCCATTTGTTCAAGTTCTAATTTCACATTTTGGGCGTGTAAAGTGTTAATGACATTTTTATTAATTCTGTTAATTATATGTTCAGTATTAGCATGAAACATGTCTTCTAATCTGTTAATTTTATCCGCCAAATCATCATTAGAATACTTGGAATGTTCATCTTCAAGTTCTTCTAATTTTTTGGGAACATTAGGGATCTTTGGCTCAGAAGTTTTAACGTGAAAATCAGGTTCATTATGCGTAAAGACAGACTTAGGTGAGTTAAGAAATTTAGACAATTGATTTAGAATGAGGGAAGAGCTAGACATATAATTTTCTAAAGATTCAGGCGGAGGAGGAGCCTTATTTAAAAATTCTAAAACAGTTTTGTGGCGTGTTTTAGCATTTTTATCTAACAAAAGAATATTATTATGCGCAATTGTAAGAGAATTATCTAGGACAGAAAAACCTAATCTAAGCTGTTGTAAAAGTTGGTTATGGCGCTGCTGATGTTGGCCAATTTCTTCCACTTCTGAGGATTGTTGTAATGACGGTTGTTCATAGAAAGACTGCTCATATTCTTTCCCTTGTTCTTGTTGGCTGTGTGGGGAAACAATACTCTTTTTTCCTCCCAAGGGTTCCATCCCTTCGTGTACTCCTCCACTTCTTTTTTGGAGATAAGTTTCTGTAGCTCTTTCTGACTCTTCTGGGCTAGTCCTAAAAGATTCAGCATCATCTCCTGGGTGGCCTTGGATTTCTGGGCTTCCACAAATTTCTGATGGTTGGCCACGTGTATTTTGACCAATTTGGCTATCTTGTCCTCCTTGGACGTGCTCACCACCTGAATGTCCAAGTCCTCTTCCTCCTTCTGGGGTTTCTGGATACTGGCCAAGGAGGTGGAAGGGGTTGGTTCCACGTCCACGTCCATGGCTTGAGGATTGGGGAGACTGGGGGTGGTCTTCTTGAAGGCCAAGTTCCGTGGCAACTTCTCTGCTCCTAGGTTGTCTAGTGGGCGGGAGTAAGGGGCCGTGGAGATCAGGCTTGTGAGCCCTGGTAGACTTCCTGACAGGACTATTTTCACGGGACATATTAGTGAAAAGGGCCACAAAAATTTAATTAAGGTAAATAATAAACTTACTGGTTGGTGGAGCCGTAAGTGGGGTAATAGAATTGGCCACAGAGGTAGCTGGAGCCGTGGTAGATGAAGTAGAAGTGTTGGAAGTGCTTGGAGAGGTAGTGGAAGACACTAGATAAAATTCAGGCGTAAAAATAAGTATTTTTTGGTAATTTTAATAGTTTTATTTAAAGATAAAGAAGAATTAAACTGACTATTGTAAAAGTTTTGTTTATATTCTAGAGTTCTTTGAAAATCTGCACGCCTCTTGTTCTCTTGATTCCTCCTGTTGATGGAGTTGAGTTTGATGAGAAGTTCTGTGTCCTGTTGAGCACGTTGGTGAGAGTGAAAAAGAGCAAGTTGGAACTGTTCTGTAGGCGTAAGTTTTTCCCAATCAGAAGGTTGATAGTTAGCTATTTCCTCTTCTTTGCGCAATCTGAGGACTTTAAGATAATGTTTGATTAATTCAAAGTGGGCAATTTGGTCAAAAGGTGGATGAACAAATTCAGGCGTGGAAATGAGAGTTTTAGTGTATTGGTTCACTAAAAGAAGGCGTAAAAAATAAAGTAGAAGGATATTTTTTAGTGGATTTATTTTATAAATGATTTTTAGTTGGTTTGGTAATTTTTTGCGTGAGTGAAAAGCAAAAGTAGAAAGAATAAGTACCAGGAGTCAATTACCACGAGTGAATATTGGTAATTTCCCGGCCAGACCCCCAATTGTCAGCCTCTGTGATGCCAAGGGCTAGTACCTTTTAGCTACACAAGGTGATAAGAGTGCAAAATAAGGGTAGAGTGGGGTATTTTCACGTAGAAAAGTAGTGAAGAAAGAAATAAAAAGAATATAATTCTTTTTTATAGAGGGGCCTGCTGGCGCAGGGGTGTTTGTAGGTGCCCTCTAAATCAGAGATCTGCTAAGCAGGGTGGTATCTGATTAAGCAAACAATGGGTTTCTGCGTAACAGAAGGTGGTACCAAAGTGCTTTTCCAATTAAGGAACCAGAATGGGGACAGAAGGATAAAAGAAGTACTCACTATTGCTTCTTTTAAGCCAAAAAGCCACGTAGGGGGGTGAAGTAGAGCTGCTGGTTAGACTGGTTGGTTTCTGAGCAGGAGCTGGACACGTAGGATGGTTGATTTAATAAGAACACCAAGGATAAAACAGGCAAAACAGAGCAGAGTAACTGAAATAAGGACAGGACACGGCGTAACTGTTTGACTGTAATATAAACTGATGATCATGAACAACTTTTGGCGTGGAAAGAGGGCTCTATATATACTAATTTCACTCATAGTGGAGGACCTTTCTGCCTGTGTGCGTGTAGTAACTGGTTTTCAGTGCAATGTGGCCAATTTGGGAGATTGGCACTAACAAGGCTCATCCCAATGGCACTGCTGATCATTATTTCAGCGTCACAAGTGTTCATAATGACCTTAATAACCTATTTGGTCATTGTAACTAAGGTACATAGCAACACTGACGTGTATTTGTATCTGAAATGGGCCACAAATGACGCAAATGGGCCACAAATGGCTATGGCCAATCATCAAAGGCCACGCTGGCTATGTTACTCTTATGTATTCAAGGTTTTTATTAATGAAACCTTGTAAATAAACCACGTAGAATCTACTAGTACCCTAGTTACACCTGTACACGTGTGGTAACTAGGGGATTAGCTATTTCCACGCATTTGGCCAATTTCCAATTGGATTATATAATCCACGCGCGGGGTTGGAGGATTAAACCCCAATTGGGCCTAACTTCTAAACTATACACAACACCTCAATTATAAGTCCATAATTGGTCATTTCACATATGGTATGTATATATAACAAGTACATACGTGTGTAATGTCATCTGTGACACATAAGTGTGGCCAATTCTTACGGGTAATTGGTTCAAGGTGAAGGAGTAGGAAATCAGGGGTACTTCCAGTGAGGGACCCTACATTAATTTGCATGAGGATTCAGAATATGATATAATATTCTAAGTTATCCTCAAGGTTTAGAAGTTATTCAGTTTTTTTGTAAAAAGTAGTTTTTTATTTTAATTTATTACTTATTTTTATGGTGCTAGGACTTGCTAAGTTTATAGAATAAAAATAAGTAAACTAAGTTTTTTATACATTATTAGTCATATTAATGGGTCTTAATACTGTGGTAATAATGTCTCTTTTTATGTCACTTTTGTCAGGTTGTCTCTGACATAGTAGCAAGCTGACAGTCTGGCAAAAGTTCCTCAGCTTCAGAATTGCCAACCACCCATCACCCGCTGGACTAGCAACCAAGCTTCAAGACCTGGCCACTGAATGGAAGACTCTCGGAGTGAAGTTGGACAAAGACACGTTCTTGGATTTTGTGTTACAAAGCAGTCTAACGCCAAATACTGCAATCACCGAAGACTTCGAGCGTTGCGTCAAGCTAGCCATGCAGCAAGATGTCAACAACCAGGCACCAACTTTTGAGAAGATGGTTCACACCTGTGACATGTGCCGACAACAAGATGAACTGACTCGCTCAAAGACTCATATTGCTCCTGTTACTAGCGCAACAGCGGCTTATGAAGCTGTACCAACGGACCCACCAGCGACAGAAGCTTTTGATCACTCCGCGTACCTAGCCAACATTCCCAAAGAACAATGGCCTGAGGCAATGAACTTCTACGAAGTAACAGCGAATAGATGCTTCAGCTGAGGGAAGGACGACCATTACATCCGCGACTGCCCAAATCGTGCTTGCGGTTTTGCTTTCAACAAGCGAGCGCGGGGTCCAGGTGCCTTATCCTTCCGTTCAGCTCAAACCCGCCAGCCATTACAGCAGCAGGCTCCATTCTATCCCTTCGTTTGCGCAATGTACCCTCCTCCCGGACTTCCCTTTCCCGGTCAACAGTACCAACAACTGCCTTCCCTCGGCCAGCAATTCCAACAACCTCAGTTTGGACCGGATCCCAGGTTCCAGCAACTGCCGTATGCCCCCCCAAACCCGGCCAACAACCAAACACTTCGTCCGGCAGACCACTGGCGACCGTTGCCTTGGTATCATCAATCTTCCAGTCTTCCTCCAGATCAACTACGTCGGGGGGGGGGGGGCATTGGCTAGGTTGGTGGATGCTGATGCTGAGAACATCAGCGACCTACTATCTGGGATGGATTTTCATTCCATGACGGCCTGTCTTGACAACGTGATTACATCCGCCATTATTGACACGGGGGCTTCCCACAGCCTTACCAGTGATCTTTCCTTGCTTCATAATTTTTGGGAGCTTAAGGTGCCCATTCCTCTGAATGTAGCAACCAAGGGATCCGGAGCCACCATATCAGGTGCAGGGGAACTTTGCTTCCGCACAGCCCGAGGGGACACAATAGCTCTTAAGGAGGTACTCTATTGTGAGCAAGCCCGTTCTACTCTAGTGTCTCTTGCAGCTTTGAGGAAAACTGATGGTCTTTTTCTATATGACCTGTTGAAAGATTCTTTTGAGATATTTGACAAGCATCGATGGCACTTGTTTAGCTGCTTGCTCGAGCGGGATAAAAATTGCTGGTGTATACCATGTCTGATGATCCAATCTTCTCTTACTCTTACTTCTCCCTCTGTTTTTACTTCCTTGACTGCCACTGCAATTTATCTCATTCTTCTCCTGAAAATCCTTTTGTGACAACTTTTGAGAGGGTTTACCCGTCTAACTGGAACCCAGAGTCCCTGACAGCAGCAGAGAAACAGTTGCTCTTCTGGCATTGTCTGTTTGGACACGCCAGCCTGAGGAAGATATGCTCCCTTGTGAAGCGCCAGATTGGGATCGGGCTTCCAAAGGAATTACCAGCTGGACATATACACTGTCCTGTCTGCGCTATCAGCAAGTCAACCAGCGTTAATCCTGTCACTAGCTCCATGAGAAAACCAGAGAAACTTGATATTTTGTGCACTGACCTGATGGGCCCTTTCCCGGAACCTACTCCTGAAGGAGCCCTTTACTTGCTAACACTTTGGGATACAGAGACAGGCTATTCTTACGCTTGATTGCTAAAGACTAAAGACAAAGCTAACAATGTCTTGGTTGAGGTGATTACAGAACTCGAAACCCAAGTCAAGAAGAGCGTGGAGATTCTACGGAGCGACAACGGGGGAGAGTTTACTAACAAGGTTCTAAAAAAATTTCTTGGCAGGAAAGGGCATCATAGCCAAGCGGTCTCTACCCTATCACCATTATCAGAATGGGGTAATCAAACGCTTCAATAGGACAATTGCGGAGATGGGGTGCACGATTCTCAGTGACAGCAAGCTTCCACGCAGTTTCTGGGGGTATGCCTTCCAATGGGCAAACCACGTTCTCAACAGAATTCCAAACAAAAGCAGTGGTGAGAAGACCCCGTTTGAGAGGATGTTTGACAGGCCACCACAATACAATGGCTTCTGGGTGTTTGGCTCCAAGGCTTATGTTCACATCCCACCGGAGAAGCGGAAGAAACTTGATGATCGGGCGTACAAGGCATTTGTTGTTGGTCACCTAGACGCCAGCAAGGGCTGGGTATTTTATCTTCCGGTTGAA
Source organism: Puccinia coronata f. sp. avenae (assembly GCA_002873125.1). Lineage (NCBI taxonomy): Eukaryota > Fungi > Basidiomycota > Pucciniomycetes > Pucciniales > Pucciniaceae > Puccinia > Puccinia coronata. Next base: position 31,499 of record PGCI01000396.1, on the reverse strand, counting down.
CATATTTTTGTCTCTTTGTCAATGGCCCGCTTTGTCAACAGTCTTTTGCCGCAAGCTCCATGATCAAGCCGCCTCCTTTCTACGGCCCAGTGGTCAAACAACAATCTTTAAAAACGGAATACGCCACGAAGAACGGAAAGAAGTTGATAACTCAGGTCCCCAGTGAAACAGAACGTTTGGTAGCACCTTCCTCCACGTTTGAACAAAGAGTTTTATCCGACCGACTGGACAAAAAACTGAACTTGCCTTTCATCGCCAATCAGCTAGAACTCAGCAACTTCTGAAATGAGCTTGAACTTGGGAACCAGGAACTTATCATTGACTGTGTTCTTGAATCCTGTCAATTTTTTGGTGTCAATATTCCCAACACTTATCGGCAAGCAATGAAATTGGATGATGCGGGTTCCTGGAAAGCTGCAATTGCCAAGGAACTATCCAACCTCTCTCAGATGGACGTGTGGACACCAGCAAGGCTCCTTAGCACCACCAAAGCGCTTGATGGCCGTTGGGTTCTTGCAAAGAAGACCAACCCAGACAGAACCCCCAACCGTTTTCAAGCGCGTTTTGTGGCCAAGGGTTTCAAACAAATCGCTGGGCTCCATTTCGCGGAGACTTTTGCCCCAACAGCCACTTTTGTCTCACTACAATTACTTCTGACAACGGCAGCCGCCTACGACTGGCCCGTGCATAGCTTTGACTTTGTGGCCGCCTACCTTAACTCCCCTATTGACAAGGAAGTCTGGGTGAAACCTCTGGACGGCGTCACCCTGCCTGAAGGTCACGCGTACCGCCTGAAGAAAGCGCTTTATGGAACGCGACAAGAAGCACAATGCTGGTGGCTTCATCTCCAAGGAGTCCTGGACAAATTGGGTTACTCTCCTTCCCAGTACAACACAAGTCTTTATGTGCTGCGCAACAAGGAGGTCCACGGGGTCATCTGGATCCACGTGGATGACGGTGTTGTCACTGCATCCAGCGCTTCTCTGTTGCTGAAGCTAGAACAGGATCTGAAGGATGTCTTGAAGATTAAATGGGCGCACGGCCTCTACTCTATTGTTGGACTTAACATTGAGCGGAACGCAAGCGGCTTTGTTCTCAGTCAGCCAAAACTTGTCAACGGGCTTCTTAAATCCGAGTGGGACGGGGTGCTCAAAGCAAAGACTCCACTTCCCCCGAACTTCAACGCACCAACTGAGGATGGAGACCCAGCCACGGCCACCAAATTCCTGTCTATTGTCAGCACGCTCAGCTATCTGGCAGTGGGCACGAGGCCTGACATTGCTTTTGCCATAAATTATCTGGCCCGCTTCTCAGCAAAACCTTCTGTGACTCACTGGAAGGGTCTCTGACATCTGGTAAATTACGTTGCTGGTACCACTGATTTGTCTCTCTGTCTTTATCCCCAGAAGCAGGAGACTCCCCTTCTCACGTACTGCGACGCGTCCTGAGGTGGGAAGTTCTCTCAATCCTCATACGGGGTGCTGATCAAGTTTATGGATTGCCCAATCGTGTGGGTCTCGCGGCGGCAAGCTAAAGTTGCAGCATCAACTTGTCATGCGGAATACATGGCACTAGGATCAGCAACGAGACACACGCTGTGGGTAAGGCACTTATTGAAGGATATTCTTGGCAAGGAGTTTGTGGGTATGCTACTGTGTGACAATCAGGCGGCGGTGAAAGTCAGCTTGGATGACACATCCAACAAGAGGACCTGTCACACTGATCGTGATTTCTTCATTACTAACGACGCACTTTTCAGGAAAATGATACAGCTCAAGTGGATCCCAACTGGTGAGCAGTTGGCGGATATCTTCACCAAAAGTCTTGGTCCGGAGTTATTCCGGAAGATCAGACCAATGTTGGTGAAGTCTGGTTGATGTTACTTGGTTGTCTCTCAATTTACCGGCCTTTTGTCTTCCTTTCCTCATGTTTTCCTTTTTATCAGGGCCTGTACCATAGCGCGCGGAATCCGAGGATTCCACTTGGATTCCTGGGATTTTGGTGAAATCCTGGGATTCCAAAATCCCGCGTACCATACGCCTAAAAAGGCACACACAGAAACCTCGGAAAGTGGTCCACTTTCCGAGTTTTGAAAAAATAGGTCGAACCTATTTTTCCTACCCAGGATTCCGAGGAATGCGCCTTGTCACACAACACACCTCAACACACCCTTCTGCTCAATCCAATACCATTGACCATACATACAAGATACAAAGGTCTCTATGTCGGCCATCCGATTCCAGTGGATGTGACCGATATACCGGTCATCCACTGGATGACCCAGACCAGTATACCGGTCATCCACTGGATGACCAACATGACATACTGGTCATCCACTGGATGTGACTGATACTGGTTGTCCACTGGATGCAACGGATAACGGTCATCCAGTGGATGACTGGTATCAGTCCTCCGGTGAATGATCAGTATCAGTAAATCGGTATAATGGTCATCCGGTGGATGACCGATATACCGGTCATTATTGGTCATCCAGTGGATGACTGACATATAGTCACCCAGTGGATGACCAGTATATTGGCAGGTGATGAACAATATATCGTTCATCCATTGGATGAAGGATATATCGGTCATCCATTGGATAAACGATATATCGGTCATCCATTGGATGACCGGTATCGTTCATCCATTGGATGGCCAATATATTGTTCATCCATTGGATGGCCCGTATATTGTTCATCCAATGGATAACCGGTGAATCGGTCATCCAGTGGATGACCGATATATTGTTCATCCAATGGATGACCGGTGAATTGGTCATCCAGTGGATGACCGATATATCGTTCATCCAATGGATGACCCGTGAATTGGACATCCATTGGATGACCAATACCGGTCATCCAATGGATGACCTGGATGACTGGTATTGGTCTCATCCAGTGGATGACCTGTATTTATTGGTCATCCAGTGGATGACCTGTATGTATATTGGGAGAGGAGTTTTCTTGGGCACCTCTTTCTTGGGATTTCATGGTACGGTGATTAGGAAATCTGCTTTCTTGCCACCAGAGAATCCGCAGAAAATCTGTCTCCCAGATTTTCGGAAATTTTGGGCCCGCGGATTCCTGGGCTCAAAAACCCGGAAAGCTATGGCACAGGCCCTCAGTCTTGTTTGGATTTTTTTTTTCTCTCCTGTTTAACGCACTTCAGTACTTCTCTATTTGTTTTTCATTTCCCATTATCATGTGTATGTAGAGTTTTGCGTCTTGGCAAGGGGGGGAGTGTTGTTGTAAGGTATACCATGGGATACCAACTTTATTTATATCATAGTTTATGTTATGTTCTATTCTCACGTTCTATTTCACATCACATTGTCATAGTCTCACACCTCAAGATCTATTTATTTCATATTCATACTTTTCAGTCTCTCATCTATCATCACTTCTCCACATAAAACCTTGTCCCTAAACAGATGTATTCCCTCATTGTTTTCTCTCTGCATCTGTTTAGTTACACCACGGCGAAAAATGGAAGTTTTCGTGCGGTTATCGAAACCGCACGCGGACATTTTCAATTCAATCAGCAGGGGACGTCGGCTCCGGGCCCCTGCGGAAACCGTTTTTTGAATGTTCGTGCAGAAATTCTCGAGCGGGTTGGCTAACGGCCAACCCACGAGATTAATACAGAAAAAAAACCATAGAACTTCCAGCTGACGCCTCATTGACCACAGGTCAACCAACATCAAACCACAATCCAACCACTCCTAAACGCCAACGTAACGTTGTTGCGTAACTCGCCTGTGCTTCCACACTGCACGCTACCGGCTGCAGACCTCCCGATTGTGTGTATGGCTCAGCCCAAAGGTTGTATGTGCTCACAAAGCACATGCGATTGGTGTGTATTGCATCATCATTGCTTCTTAGAGCGAACTAGGTCAGGTAGGCGTGTAACAAAACAATGAGACTAGACAATGAGTGCGTGATGGATTGGGACAGTGGATCAGAGCGAGGGAGACAGGTCAAAACAGGCATGTGATCGTAGCGAGACACATCTCGCACAGCGAGACAGATCAGCAAGAGGGTGGAATGTGGAATCAAGCCGGTGGCAATGAGATGAGGAGCGCAGACAGAGAAAAAAGGAGCATGACAGTGAGAGTAGATTGAAGTGTGAGACAAGGGAATAAGGAGCGAGATGAGGGGGGAGCAACACAGGTCAGGGGGGTGTAGTGCAACAATGTATGGATGTGTATTACACATCCATATCATCATTGTCATCTTCCGGATTGGTTGGCGGGTTTCCTTTGATTCGATCTTCTTCCGCAGCTATTTCTCTCTCGGTCGGAAGTGCAAAGTCGGCATCGTTAAGGTCGTCAACAGTCCTTGTGCCATCCCAGAGTGCTCGATCCTTCCTGAGAACGAGCTGGGCAAAGGCAAACCTGTATGTTTTTGGTTTACCTACCCGAGCCTGCAGATCGTCGTCAACCTGATGCCAGAAGGTGGCAGTCTTTGGGTCAGCGGCGATCTGGCGTTGGTGGCGGTTCCAGTTCATCATCAGCCGCAAATACGCCAATCGGGCCCTATCCGGCTTGGACACTGCCTGATAGATATCAGGACTCGGAACATCCTTGAAGCGCGGTAACATGGCGCTGTATGCATCAGCGACTAACTCGCATAGCTTAGGAACGGGTTTAAGTGGGGTGCCAGTCGTTGGGAGATTGGCCTGCAGGATATTCGAAAGCTTGTGCTTATCTGCTTTTAGCTGCTCGGTGACCATCGTTTCAAAGGTGGAATTCCACCCGGGATCATCGCGGTAGTTGCTTGGCAATTGGCAAAGGATTGAGTCATCTTGCGAGGGGATCAGGGCCTGCAATTCTTGGAATTAATGTACATATACATTTGGTTCTAATTTTAAAGGATCTGAGCTGACCTTCATGAGGGAGAAGGGTGTCTTAGCTGCCCGATTCTTGCGGCCCCCTCGCCGCCCATAGGAATTGAGATCGCTTCGTAGTAGTATTGGTCGAATATTCGCTCGAACAAAACTCCTCAGCCAACCGGGAGATGCTTCTGCAGGAGCCGCGGTAGGAGTGACAGGGACAGTGGCGATTGGAACGGTCGGGTTTCGAACAGTTGGGTTTGGAACGGTGGGGTTTGGAACGGTGGGGTTTGGAACGGTGGGGTTTGGAACTGAGAGCTGATTTCCATGTTGAATCATGGCAGCAAGACGATTATACAGGCCCTCGGACATCTCCTGGAGCCCAGTCAGAGAAATGAATACTTGGGCAGCCCATCTCTCCTGCTCGGGGAGCTGTGTCACATATGAAAGTTTGTAAGTTAGGCTTTCATGTCTCTGCAAGCAAAAAAACTTACTTGAAGCAATGGCCGCGCAAGCTGGACAAGATACTCATGACGGCTGGGGCTGTCATCCACTTGTTGCAGATGTGCACGGACGTTTTCACGGATGCAGACAAGGGTTTCTTCCCGGGGGTGAGGGGATGTCAAATCCGAGGACCATGAGCTTTGGCTTACCGCATTCGAGGGGACAAATTGCTCCGATGGTGCTGGGCTGTCAGATGGTGTCATGTTCTCTCCGGGTGTAAGCCTTTCAGGTACACCCCGCCGCGCGTCATGATATGGACCCGGGGCTCGGTGAGTCACACCGGCAGAGTGGGTGCGTATAGGGCCAAGACTTGCAGCCGCAGAGGAATGCGGTGGACGGCGGACCTCACTTGTAGGGGCTAGAAGGGGGGGTGGTGAGCCTTTTGTACCTTAATATGTTGGTAGCTGAAATGACGCACACAACTGATTTGGCTGGGTTTCATGCCCATATTGGGCTTGGCCCATGGGATAATTGGTTCCGCCGACCGAAGGCCTGCCATCGCTGAGGCTCATTTGTGTTGGACGAGGGGCAAGTGGAGGAGGGCCGTCATCAGTCAATGTGGGCCACGTTGTACCAGTTGGTGGGCACCACGACGAGTTACCGGTACCAGAAGGGTAAGGCTGGTTATTCTGCATTGCAGTGTGTCTCTTGATATGTTCATGTCAGCACCATGTTCCACAACGGTACAGATCATGGTTCTACTTACTTCGGGTCGGCAAGGTCTTGGCTCCAATGGTGTACATACAGCCTGCGCAAAATGTGATGGTGACACAATATTGATTAACAGTATATTAGAATTAATTTACAGTACACTGTACTGTGGACTTACAGGAGCAAGAAATTCCACTGAGAGCGGTTGGATCGGCAGCCCGAGGCTGTAACGGTGAACGAGCTGGATGGAACAAACGGGTCGGAGCGCAAGTTGTGTGAACTGTTTCGCCTGAAACGGGTCAGAGGAGCTGAACACATACAAATTGGTCGGTAGGGCGAGTTTTGTCGTCTGTCTGGCCTGAAACGGGTCGGAATAACTGAGCAAGCTGGCGGTGGATCGGTTTTGGTGAGCTGTAAAGGAACCACGAGCTGATTGGAGTCACGGCTCACGTGGAACTCCGCTCCTGCCGGACTTTATGAGAGCACTTGGGAGCCCCCCTTGCTGGTTTGTGTCTTTCTAACTCGTCACTCACACTATACACATCTTTGAATTTTCACTACACATCTTTGACTGTTCACATACACTCCTTTAGCTACTCATAGTCAATATTATCTGCACATCTGTCCATTCATCTTTCACTTTGCACCCGTCAATCTTCCTTCAATCAATCTGTACTTAACCAACCATTACAATCAATCTGCACAAAATCTGATTTTATTATGGAGGTTGCAGGTATGTTGTTTGTTCCCTCAAAATAGAGGGAGGAACATAATTTGATTGTTTGATGGGTATCTTTCTGCAATTTTAGGTTTTGAAATCCTATATAAGAGGAATGGTCAAGTTAAATACAGGTGCATCATTTGCAACAAAGGGGAATGTCTCAAAAGAATGTACGGGCACACCTGAAAAGTGCGGGCCACCGGAAAAACCTAGAAGAGTTAAATGCTTTGCATGCTTTGGTGAATCCTCCTGCCCAACCCAATCATCCTGGAGCCACTTCATGTGGACTTTTGGGCACTGATACAGCAAATGATACTGTTTTTCAAGAGCTTGTGGAATCCCCTTCTTTACCTTCTGAAAATATGGATCTTGATGGTACCAATGCCGCAGAATTTGGATTTGCTTCAGATGACTCAGATTCTTCTGATTCTCTGAGTGATTTAAGCATGGAAATGGAAGATTGGGTATCAGATGATGCAGATCAAGATGAAGATGATGTGGCTTCTTATCAGGAATTATTGTTTCCGGACCCTCCGGACATGCCTATTGGTTCTGGTCCTGAAAGCTATAACACAGACTATGTCAGCTTGGAATCACCCTGGTACCCGTTCCCCACAAAAGAGGTTGGTATTCTATCTACAACTACCATTTAATTCATCATATCAGTCATTGACACCTCTGCCTTTGTTTATGGGGAATTGGAACAGTATTGGGTTGCTTCCCTCATCATTGGTCACCTCCACTCAATCATGTCACGTAAAATTTATCGAACACTGCAGGTTATACTTACACTGTGCAATGTTAAACTGCCATGTTGGGAAACAATCCAAAATGGAAGAGCAAGACTTAGCCGCAAGCTGGATTTAGATTTAAAAGGTACTGATTCAGTGTTGAATAACAAGATGTTTGTGCTCAGCTTGACAAAGATAATTGGTAATGTGAGGGATTTATGAGCTGTGGTTTTTTATATTATTGATTGTGGCATCATTCTGATTTGGTCAGTACTTTTCTGACATCTAGGAGTTGGCAAATCGTCTGGTGGTTGACCATATAAGATTCTATCCGCATGACCCCCAAGGGCAAGGCATCTATTCTCTCTACCAAAGTGCAAAATGGAGGGAGAATTTATCACCCCAGTTCCGTGTTCAAATGGTTCCAGTTGGCATGAAGCATTTCTACATCTATGAACCTGTTACCTTGAGGAACCATGATCAGCCCATTGTTATTCCAGTGTTTTTCTATCAGAAAGACACTACTTTGTATGCCAAGTGCATCAAGCCAAAATATGCAACTCTCTCCACTGGTCTGGCAATTTATCTTCCTAAGGCTATAGAATTCTCCCATCGCGACCTGTTGGAAATTCCTGTGTCTCAATTTGACTTGATTTATTCAGAAATAAGGATCAGAAATGGTGATTCCTTGATGGATATTGCTGGGCACCAAATATTTGGTAAGCATTCATTTATCATTTCATTAGATATAGTATAGAGCTGACTAATTTTACTATATTTTTCTTTGATCTGATCTTTCAGGATTAGATGATGGACATCCCCCACACGTATTTCCAGTTCCAAACCCTTGGAGGGAAAGGGCCCAAGGAAAAGTAATACGCCATATGCCAATCAATTTATATGCTGATGATACATCTGGAAACAAGTCAAAACGCTGGAACAAGCATATCTCATACTGTTTTACACTTAGTGGATTACCCCCGGCTCATGCAGAAATGGAATATAACTGTCATTTCTTATGCACCTCCAACTGTGCAGGTCCATTGGAGCTTGCTGAACCTATAGTAAAGGAGTTAAAGTAAGAGTGATTGATTACTTTCAATGGTTTGAAGGAAATTCTTCTACTAATTGCCCATTTATCCTTTGTGTGTTAGTGATTTGTCAACCAATGGGGCAATTGGTTATGACATAAGCCTGAAGGAAGAGGTCCTATTTATGACGGTGCCATTATGCTTTCTTGGTGATACCCCTATGGCTGCTGAGGTGACTAATACCCCAAATCCAGGACAATCAAACAATCCATGTCGTATTTGTCATTTGAATTGCCCTCAAGGAGAAGACAAGTGCACCATGAATTATATTAAAGATTTCTTTGGACAACCGCAAATGCCACCTCTTAGAAGTTGGCAAGAAACACTGAAGAATTCCAAGGACTTGTGGAAAACCTCAAAGATTGACACCAAGAAAGAATTTGAAAGAAAATCACAAATATATGGCCTGAAGGATAGCTTAATGAATAAATTAATTGATACCAAGAAGGGTAAGGATGTTGCCGAAAGGGAAAGAATTATTAAAATGGAAAAAGATACACCTGACAGGGTTTACAACCCCTTTTTACATCTCATGGCTTTTGATGGGGGCCAAGATGCACCAATTGAGAGTCTACATGTATTTCTTCTTGGGATTGTCAAATACTTATGGAAAGACTTTATGAGCCACTTGAAAGAAAACCAACTTCGAGAGCTTGTGGCCCGCTGGGCTGCTTTTAAATCAGAAGGCCTCCATATTCCACCCATTCAGCCTCGATACATGGTAGTTCATTATGCCAGTCTCATTGGAAAGGAATACCGATTAGTACTTCAGGCGGCCCCATTTGTCTTATTCCCCCTGATGACTAATGAGCAGAAAGAAGTATGGACCCCATTGTGCCACATTGGAAGTCTGGTCTTTGAGAAAAACATCAAGAACATGAAAGATTACATTTTAAAATTGGATCAACATATTGATACTTTCTTGTACCATATTGCCAAAATGTCTGCAAGATGGGTCAATAAGCCAAAATTTCATCACTTGAAGCATCTATCAAAATCCATAGAAAGGTTTGGGAACGCCAGGTTATTTGCCACTGAAAGATTTGAGAGTTACAATGGAGTTATCCGGCAGTCATCTATTCATTCTAACCGTCAGGCCCCAGGAAGAGACATTGCTACTAGCTTTCGAGATTACAGCATTATGAGGCTTTTATTATCTGGAGCACATTTATATGATCACGAGAGAAAAATATATTTTCAATCTTCACCTTATATAACGGATTTTTTCATGAATACCCCATTACTTCAAAATAGTATGGGGTTCCACAACATATCATCTCATTCAGACTACCAAAGATCAGAAATACATGGGAAGAGGAAGAAACCAATGGATGAAAATGAAATACCATATCCCCTGGCCCAAAGGTTCACATCTTATGAAATCATGAGGATATCTTCCATCAGGATTGATGGGAAAGACATTGTCAGACCAGGTACATTTGTGCTGGTAAGAATCACTTCATTAAATGAATATATCCTTTGATATAACTCAACAGCTAACCAAAAAATTCTCACAAAATCAGGAGGATGTACCAGAAGCTCTGCATGGACGTATTGGATGTGTTCAGGAGATTTGGGAAGTGGCCTGCAACCAATTTTATGTAAAAATAGAAATATGCCAAAAATTAGGCACTCAGCCTGATAACAAAATGACTATTATCACCAAACAAGGGATATATTCATATTCCCCAGCCCAGGTATGTAATTTAGCTACTTATTGATTAGCCAAATTGCAATCATCAACAGCTAACTGACAAGACATTGTTACAATATGCAACCCATATCAGAAAATTTTGTGCTGCCTGAATGTTCAGCACAATTGTTTTGCTGCCAATTGCTTGGTAATCAACAAAAAAATTCCTCAAAAAGGAAGACAAGAAGGTACCTCCATCATGAATCAGATTCATCACAAAGATCTCAATAGTTACCTATTGAATTCTGTATCACATCATGTTCCATACTATCACCAAATCCATTCAGAGATGAGCCCAGATCCACTGACACATGACATGATGAACCTTGCATTGGAATAAGGTCTTTCAAAATGGCAAAAAGAGAAGGGTATCAAGTCAAAATGCAATCCCAATGACCCAGATCCAGTTACACATGACATGATGAACCTTGAATTGGAACAAGGACTTTCAATAAGGCAAAAAGAGAAGGATAGAAAGTCAAAATCTAATGCTCAATACATGACTTCAACACTTGAAACACATGATTCTCAATCTGCCATGGAACATTATGACAACACCAATTGCCTTTCCCAAAGTTCTTACTTGCAACCTGTCCTTCCCCCAACATCAAACTTGCAGCCACCAAATGAAATAGACATCATGATTGATCCTCACCATGTCATCAATAGTAATCATTCTCCATACAATTCACAAGATTTGTTCAATTTCTCTGCATATCCCAAACCACCACCCTTTTATCCAGAATATCCAACAGCCAGGGGAAACATGGATTTTCAACATTATAATTACCCTCATGGACACCATGATTCTCCAAATCTCATTGCAGCTCATGATTCCACCAATGCTCACATCCAGAGATCAACCTCACCTCAAGAATATCCAAGATATCCAAGTACTAGCCAAATAATTGGCCATGACCATAATGAAATCCCAAAAAGAAACCCACCAGAAAATCATCCTCCAACTAACTTTTCAGCATACAACCACTCCAATTATCCTTCTCAAATGGCCCCATTATATCCAGAAAATGAAATCATCAGCAAATCAAACATTCTTCCACATGATAACATTGTTAATGAACCCCCATCAGTCCAACAATATCACATGAAAAGATATCAACAAGATCCATATCAGAGTTCCAGCTTGTATGCCATGGGTGAAAACAACCTTAAGACTGTCAATGTGAGTGACATTGCCAACCAAAATCAAAATAAAATCTTACATAAATTACCTGGTGCAAGTCAAATAAATCATACCCAAAGAAGAATTAGTGTCAGTGTACCACAAGTGCCTCCTCCAAAAAATTATGCTGATATGATTTCAAAAGGAGCATCTTATGACCAAACCATCAATTCCACAAAACCCAATTACCTTCATCAATCACACGCTGGCCCATCCCATAATCCAAGTTCTTCCCAGTCATCCAGAATAAACTCTGGAAAATACAACAAACCTCTGGTCGTCAACAGCCACTGTTTCATCATGCCTGACAAGATTTATGATCGAAATACTAGATACAAAGATATTAATTTTGCCCCAAATGAAAATCCAGATTATCAGAAATATCTCCCTAAATCCATTCAACCACATGTAGAAAAAATCTTTGATGTTTCTGCTGATGGTCACTGTGGTTTTCGGGCAGCAGCATTCTGCCTTGGAAGAGGGCAAGGAGATTATATGGCCATCAGAAAAGAATTATATGCAGAAATCACACAGAGAAAAAAAATTTACAATCAAGAAGGAACATTTAGTAATATTGAATTGGCCCTTTCCAGGATCAATGCAAGATCCGACATGCCCTGTGCAAGGGAACACCATATGTCTATGCCGTCCATGGGTGAAGCCATGGCTAATGCATTCAAAACGCCAGTTTTTTACTTTTCAAATCAAGCAACATCACAAACATGCTTTCCCTACTTTTCCCCTCCAAACAGCAACCCACCTATCTTCATTGGTTACATAGAAATTGAAAAATTTATGCACTTTGTTGCTTTGAAACTGAAAGATCCCAAGAATTTCCCCGCACCCAGATATCTGAAGAACTGGGAGAGAGGTGCAACTGAAGCAGCTAGGGGATGGGCCCAAAGATATGCAACATGTTTTAATTGGGAAGGAGTATCATATACATCAAGAGGGTGATTAACCTTCCCTTCCTAAGTATGCACATGGTCCCAACAGCCAGATTGCCATTGCTCTCTTGATTTGCGGATTCATGAAACCTTATTTATAATTTGTGTATTCATTCAACCATATAATGCTTTTGAAAGCAAATGTTCATATCATTTTTGTGCCTTACTTTAGGAGTCAAATTCAGTGGGGTTGATGAAGATAAAAAAAAATCAGGAATTCCAATTTCTAGCTAGGAATAAGAATAGAACATGCAGGCTTTTCTGACACCAGCTAATAACAATTTAGTACTGCCCCATTTGAAACCAAGTCCATTAATTCATCTTTTGTTGCATCTATGAAAGCAGTCCAGTGAGTTATTTCATGACTAGACAACATGTCATTCACATTGGTTGATGGTGGGATGTGGCAAAAAGACATGAAATCATTCATTGAAAGGTTTTCTGGTGAGGTTAAGCGAAGGATGTCTGTGCAAAAGTACAGACGTTGTGCTGAATGATTTGCATTGAGAGAGCCGGGCGGGTTTTCAACTTTGTCAGCAATTTGGTCTGCATCCATAGCGTCTGAACGGTTACTCGGAGCCGCCGCGTAGCTTGGTGAATCGGAGGCCAACTCGGACTGAAAGGCAGGTGGAGACGCGGTGTCACAATCGTTGTAGCTTTGGTCCGAGTCCAAAACCCAGACCTCCGGGGATGATAACTGACGTGTCGGAATGCCGTTCGTGGGGTCCTGTTGCTTGCCATTGATCCAAGGTGAGTATTGAGTGTTAGTACAACATGCAATCGTCCGGATACATAAAAAAACACTCACCGATATTTCCAAGATTGTGTACGGCATATCACGCACTTCGGTGTGGCTCATCCAGATTTTGATGACCATATCGGCGTGGATGGTGGCACGCAACACCTGAGCAAGAAAGGCTTTGACGTATCGGGTGTGGCAAAGCAGCACACCTTTACTTGGAACGCTGCCGGGCTCGCGGATGGAGTAGTACCAATGAAGTACACCTGTGTCATCCGCGTACCTTGCAATTTGTTCCAGCGGGTAGTGGTCGGTATTGGCACGGAGATCATCAAACACCATCGTCTTGAAGTTCTCCTTCAGTCAATCAGCCTCGATTTCCACGACTCGCCCAATACGCGGTGATTTGAAGCGGGCTAAATAACCACGCGGAGATCCGAGTTCGGTTATTCGAGCGTAAAGGCAATATTGGAGATAAAAGCGCAACTTGGGTGGCCGTGCGGGTTGATCTGCGCTCATTCTGGATGGGTTGGTCGCTTGTTTCTGCACGCCCGAGTCTTTCTTTCTCCTTGCTTTTTGATCAGACAGGACGAGGCAACGCAGTGCTCATTGGAAATATTATATCGGTCTGAAAAACCACAAGAAAACCACAAATAGACGATTGATAGACCTGATCCCAATAACATTTGACAAGCGTACAATCCCATGAGACTTCTCACGGAGTTGTATGGGTTTAAAGTCTCTTTCTGAAAAAACGTTACAAAACGGTTCCCATAAACTTTTTGTTTCTCCGTGGTGTAGGATTAAACACACGCTCAAGACAGTTTCCAGTTTGAAATTTTGATAGGTGAGGCAATTGTTGCGTTGAGTATTGATTTGGTTGTCAAGCTTGTGAATGGCAGAGGCTGAGGTAGATGCTTCAACTGAGTTTGACGTGGTGTCATCGTGGGTTTCAGTGACCAAGGGATCCCAAATGCCGACGGCCTTGCAGATCGCGTCAACAGCTTCACTGGCGGCCTGACACGTCTCCCAGCTCTTGGATTGCACATAGGGGAGAATGCGGCCGAGAAGATTGACGATTTCTTGCCACTGTCCATTGACGCCTCGCCAGTCGGACTGAGTGATGGAGGGGCCAACGTTAGGAGTGAGGCTTGTAGATGAACGGAATGATACAGACAAATGTTAGATGGTTTGGGCAGCGATTTGGCCGAGCTGACGGGCAGCAGTCAGACGGACTGAGGGGGACGAGCCGGTTTGGAGTACGAGTAACAGGCAATCTAATGTGGAAAAAACAAAGGCAGGGGAAAGGATTGCGGTGATTAAAAGTCAGTATGACGACTCCAGCAGAGATTATGAATAGTGTCAACTTGGACCATCATTTGCCCACTACATCCCCGCTTGACAGGGGACATACCCCAATGGAAAGGGGAGGGTAACGAAAGAACCCTTGACCCAAAATCATCACCATACTTCAAATGTGCTACAACTATTCCGAATCGAGCTGTGTGAAGGGTTGAAAAATCAAGGTCAGCAGTTATATTATTGATTGCAATTCGGTAGCAAAACAAGAGATTTACAAGGTGTGAATACTGTTACAATTGGTGCAGCAGAGTACATTACAGCTGTTATTAACAAAACATGCACGTTTTATGAAGTGAAGGCAGCGCAAGGCAGTCTGGACATCCAGAGAGCTAGACCAAGCCAGCAGCTGGCGTCAGTTGCGCCAGCCAAACCCGCACCCACGGATGGTTAAGAATGAACGTGGCTTCCCCGCCGATGAGAAGGACGAGTCTCCAAGGGATAAGAGGTCCTAGTAATGCCAGACCGATTGAAAAGATGACTGCTGCATGTAGAAACGTTAAAGAATATTGGGGATGGGACCAATCCAGATACACCTATACATTCTGCTTGAAGAAGTCAATGCCAGTTGACACGTCTCCCATCGTATTCTGAACGTTTTGCTATGAGGGCACGATGGTATCAATTAAATAGTCCCAGTAGTGCGCAGATGGTTGACGGGCTTTTTTGAAGGGGTAGGACTCACTAGATTTGCCACGTAGCTGTATCGTGCGAGTTGGTGGCAAGGGAGTAAGATGAGCTGTCAGGACTGTTGCAAATGCAATTCAGCGGGAATCTGAAACAGGTATTTTGATGAAAACATACTCGGGTGATCCCTTGACAGGATCATCAAAAAGAAGTTTGCCACTTGTTGGATCCACTCCCAGATCGTCCCCCATGCCATTGGGATATCTTTGAGTGTGCGTTGAAAACAAAGTCCAAATGAGAGCAAAGTTGGGTATCAGGATGAAATAGACTGGATTCAAAGCTATGTGTTGCGCAAAAAGAAGAATTCTAGGAGAAGTCAACGACCATCTTTTATCCTCAACAATCATAATATTTGAAGGAACCTCATTGTCAAGAAACTTACATAGCCACGCCCACATACATGCACAAGCCATAGTTTTGGAGGGATTGTGCCAGCTGAAAATCTCTTCCACTGCTTCTTATTGACATCCCAGGAGAAGCGCCATCATGATAACCAGCGAAATAATCTTATTCACCGCATCCGGAGTGAGTGAGGTAGAAGGACCGACTTGGGTAGCGAATATAGGGCCACATTTGCTGACAAAGTTCTTGAAATTGAGCATGGTGGTTGGGACACTGAAAGCCGGTTTCTCTTGCATGGCGTTCTTGTTGAGAGGCTGGCTGGTTGGGGAGGAATTGGATATCGACTTGGTCGACATGATTGAGTGAACAAGTATTCCTCCAAGAAAATTGATGGGTGCATTTTGAAGAAGTTTACCCGCCTACATGCGGAGCATCATTCAACAAAAACCCATCTTAGCTTGAGTCAAGTTCATCTTGGAAACCCACACTTCTTCTTACGGGTGAATCCGATGGTTTCCTCGGCGAAGATGGCTTGGGCATGGTTGCTGATTTCAATCTGGCTGTGATCCAAGGGCGTGCGTCAGTTGGTGGGGACTGAAATCACTTTTTGAGCTATTCTTGGTGCTGGCATCCAAGGCAGCAGCTTTTTCATGAGCTTGGCTGCATCTTGAGAAGCCTTGGCAGTCTCTGCGGCAACCTTAGGCCGATGGCATATCACCGACATGCTGCAAGGAATTGGCGAGATAAAATCTTCCATGGGTCATTGGTAATCATAGGCCAGATCAAACAGTGTGCTGTTGGCGGACAATGCGTTCTTTGAGCGCATCAACTTCGGTAAGCAGATTTGAGGGGAGGGTAGAGAAAAAGCAACTGTCTTGCTTGAGCAAGAAAGCTTCTCTTAGTCTGGGGGCAGGACCGGCGAGGAAAGTGGTCGGAACGATCTCCAGCGGCGGTGGTAGTTCAGGCAAGATATTTGTGACAATGGCTATACTGATCAGCAAGTTTGGAGCAAATAATTACCTTGGCCTGGATCTTGGTGCTGATTAAGACAAGGATCAAGAAAAAATGGTGAGTTTAAAATACGTGCGGTCGCTCAGATACAGGCGGAGGAAAAAACAGCCAAGAGATTGAGCGTGTGGCGGACCCTCTTGGAGGCCAGTTAAAAGAGGGATTGAGTGGGACAGGCTGGTCGCTAGGGTAACGCAGCCAAATAAGACAAGGTGGGGAGGCTGTCCTGGAGGGAGTTGAGCCAGAACTCGGTGAGCCGGTTGAGGTAGGCCAAAATGCCACAGTCCCGTCAAACAAACCTAAGATTAAAGCAAACTACTTCAAGTTGAGAAGATCTTGATGGCCGCACCATGTTTGTGGCTGTGACAGGGAGACTCACCAGTCTATTTGAATTGGCAGAAGTCGTCCATATGGTTGAGCTTGGTCGTGAGGCTGTAGGGTAATTAGTTTTTAGATTGCATCGGATCCTCTGACCAATATTGCATCGAGGATGGCCGGGATTGCATCAACAATGACCAAGACTATATCGACCAGGAGCGTGTTTGCATCAAGCAAAACCGGTGTTGTGTCGACCAACGCCAAGGTTGCATCGAGCCATACCAATGAAATGTTGCGACTGCCGATCCAAAAGCGGCGCAAGTTGATTTTGTGTCAACCATTCCGTCGGTGATGGCCGATGCAAAGTCAGCCTGGGCTGATGTTGAGTCGGGGGGCCGTTGCGTCGGTTCACACCCCGGTCGACACACCATCGGCAAAGGGTTGAGTCAGGGGGGTAGCCGGCAATGTAACATTGCCGGTGGGCCATATCACATCGGACCCTTTCGATGTAATATCTGCCACCGCCAATGTAACATCGCAAGACGGTTACATCGGACGCTCATACCAATGTAACATTGGTTCAAAGCGTCCGACGTAGCCGCGGATGTAGCCATCCGATACAATCGTTTGGGCAGTGCTGTCATAAGCAATGCGCACATTAGCTCTTCTGAGCGCAGCAGGAGAAATGAGGGTAGAGCTTGCTTGCTCACAGTACATCATGCCTTTAACCGAGACGGTCATTCCATTCTTGCCAGGAAAAGACATTGTCCCCACTCCTGTAATGAAGTTGGAACAACATTCAGTTGCCACTCTAAGGGGGATGAGGAAAGACAGAGTTTTAAATTCAGAAAGGGCTAACTTGTCACCGGTCAGGTGGTTTGTCGCACCAGTATCTGTGATTATCTCGGGTCGCGCCGACACTGCATCGGCGGTCACCTTGCCGTGTAACTGCAACTCTGCAATTTCATCCTTGATGTTGCCAACTTCAACGTTCTTTGTGGTAACATCAGGACGTTGGCGGGGATAGGAGGGCTTATATGACTCATACGGTCTGCCTTGCGGGTTTGTCGGTGGTGTGGGACTGAGTTGTTTATTGGGAGGGGTGGGTATTTGATGTGGTTGGGTGAAGTTGGGAATGGGGTAGGGACTGCCATATGGAAGGAAGTTTGGTGCCACGACAATAGGGCAGTAAGGGCTGTACCCATTAGGAAAGGCGGTGGGGTTGCGTTGCTGCCAGCTAATGGGCTTTTGTGGAGGGGGCTTTTTCCCAATTGGGCAATCGGCAGCCCAGGGGGCTTGATAGCGGCACGCCCGAAGGGCGTGCGCACGCCCCCCCGAACGCCTAAAAAAAAAGGCGTGCGGGGGCTGCACGCCTTTTTTTTTAGGCGTGCAAACCCCCGCACGCCCTCCCCCGCATGCCGCACGCCGTCCGCACGCCTACAAATGGCGTGAGGACGGCCGGCTTGGCGTGCGGCCCCGCCGGACAGGCGTTCTGGCCATGCACGCCTGTCCGGCCAGGCTCACGTAAGCCTCTCAAATCGAGAGGCTTACGTGAGCCCCTTGGTGCCCTTATAAGGGTACCCAGGGTACCCTTATAAGGGTACCCGGTAACCTTATAAGGGTACCCAGGGTACACTCGGTACCCTTATAAGGGTACCCGGTACCCTTATAAGGGTACCACTCGGTACCCTTATAAGGGTACCGTTCGGTACCCTTATAAGGGTACCCAGGGTATCCTTATAAGGGTACCTGGGTACCCTTATAAGGGTACCGAACGGTACCCTTATAAGGGATGGGTACCCTTATAAGGGTACCAAACGGTACCCTTATAAGGGCTGGGTACCCTTATAAGGGTACCGTTCGGTACCCTTATAAGGGTACCGTTCGGTACCCTTATAAGGGTACCAAACGGTACCCTTATAAGGGTACCGAACGGTACCCTTATAAGGGTACCAAACGGTACCCTTATAAGGGTACCAAACGGTACCCTTATAAGGGTACCGAACGGTACCCTTATAAGGGTACCAAACGGTACCCTTATAAGGGTACCCTGGGTACCCTTATAAGGGTACCCTGGGTACCCTTATAAGGGTACCCAGCCCTTATAAGGGTACCGTTTGGTACCCTTATAAGGGTACCCAGCCCTTATAAGGGTACCGTTTGGTACCCTTATAAGGGTACCCAGCCCTTATAAGGGTACCCTTATAAGGGTACCAAACGGTACCCTTATAAGGGCTGGGTACCCTTATAAGGGTACCAAACGGTACCCTTATAAGGGCTGGGTACCCTTATAAGGGTACCAAACGGTACCCTTATAAGGGTACCCTGGGTACCCTTATAAGGGTACCGCGCCCTTATAAGGGTACCGAGTGGTACCCTTATAAGGGTATCGAGTGGTACCCTTATGAGGGTACCGGGTACCCTTATAAGGGTACCCTGGGTACCCTTATAAGGGTACCACTTGGTACCCTTATAAGGGTACGCAGGTACCCTTATAAGGGTACCGTTCGGTACCCTTATAAGGGTACCGTTCGGTACCCTTATAAGGGTACCGTTTGGTACCCTTATAAGGGTACCGCGGTACCCTTATCAGGGTACCAAGTGGTACCCTTATAAGGGTACCGCGGTACCCTTATAAGGGTACCCAGGGTACCCTTATAAGGGTACCCAGGGTACCCTTATAAGGGTACCCGGTACCCTTATAAGGGTACCACTTGGTACCCTAGGGTACCGCGGTACCCTTATAAGGGTACCACTCGGTACCCTTATAAGGGCGCGGTACCCTTATAAGGGTACCGAGTGGTACCCTTATAAGGGCGCGGTACCCTTATAAGGGTACCGAGTGGTACCCTTATAAGGGTACCGCGGCTCACGTAAGCCTCTCAAATCGAGAGGCTTACGTGAGCCGACAGGCGTGCAAAGCCTGCACGCCTGTCCGAAGGGCGTGCAGGCTTTGCACGCCCTTCAGACAGGCGTGCAGGCTCTGCACGCCTGTCTGGCACGCCTGCACGCCGTATGCACGCCTATTGTAGGCATGCACATGGCGTGCAGCATGCGGGGAAAGGCGTGCAGCCCCTGCACGCCTTTCCAAAGTGGCGTGCAGCGGCTGCACGCCATTTTTTCTGGGCGTGCGGATAGGCGTGCGCACGCCCGAAGGGCGTGCCGCTATCAAGCCCCGCAGCCCAGTGGCCGGGTTGTCTGCATATGTGGCAGTTGGAGTTACGTGCCGCATTAGCGGCCACTTCAGAGGGGGATTCGGTCTGGGGGCTTGATAGCGGCACGCCCAAAGGGCGTGCGCACCCCCCCCCCCCGAACGCCTAAAAAAAAGGCGTGCGGGGGCTGCACGCCTTCCCAACCAGGCGTGCAAACCCCCGCATGCCGCACGCCGTCCGCACGCCTACAAATGGCGTGAGGACGGCCGGCTCGGCGTGCGGCCCCGCCGGACAGGCGTGCTGGCCATGCACGCCTGTCTGGAGGGCGTGCAGGCCTTAAACGGTACCCTTATAAGGGTACCAAACGGTACCCTTATAAGGGTACCAAACGGTACCCTTATAAGGGTACCAAACGGTACCCTTATAAGGGTACTAAACGGTACCCTTATAAGGGCACCAAGGGGCTCACGTAAGCCTCTTGATTCGAGAGGCTTAGTGAGCCTGGCCGGACAGGCGTGCCAGCCGCGCAAGCCTGTCCGGAGGGCGTGCAAGGCCTGCACGCCCTCCAGACAGCCGTGCATGGCCAGCACGCCTGTCCGGCGGGGCCGCACGCCGAGCCGGCCGTCCTCACGCCATTTGTAGGCGTGCGGCATGCGGGGGTTTGCACGCCTGTGTGGGAAGGCGTGCAGCCCCCGCACGCCTTTTTTTTAGGCGTTTGGGGGGGCGTGCGCACGGCCTTTGGGCGTGCCGCTATCAAGCCCCTTTGGTCTGTTCTGCTGGCGATTGGTTTAAGTGTGGGTTGTATTGTTCGCCGGTGGAAATGGCAAAGAGATTTGGGTTGGGAATATCAAAAGAGGAGGTGGAAGAAGTAGTGTTGGAACAAGCAATCTGTCCCCTACTCACGTCGAGCATGCGTAGCAGCTCATCAAAGGTGGGGGTCTTGTGTAGCTGGTTGGCATACATGGTGGCCTTGACTTTCTGGTTGAGTTCTTGTTTGACGGGGCCGTCCTTGAGATTGATTTGGAGTAGGAATCCCATCAAATGATCGGCAGTGATGTCAACATCCAGGGCTTTCAAGTCCGAGATGATGTCTCGCATTTCGACGGCGTAGGCGGCAGTTGTTGCAAAGGAGTCTGGTTCCACACGGAGGAGTTTCATGAACGTGGAGATTTGCGCCGATCTGCACACAGAAACAAATTGTTCCTTGAGATTGACCATTGTCTCGAAACAGGTATCGAAGTTTGACATTTCATCTTTGAGTGACGGGTCGACCGAGTGTAGTAAGATAGCCCGACCAATTTTTTCGTTGTGGATGTTTGAGCAAGGCTTGTTGTAGAAGTCTGTATTGTAAATGAATTGTGATGCCAGTTTGCAGAGGCGCCTCACCCATTTCCGGTAGTTGCTGCCATCAGACAAGAGTAGGTCACGCGGGCGTATGAGTTTGACGGCGGCGGATATGGTTGATGCGGTATGACGTCGATCTTCGTCGGCTATCCGGCGGTTCTTGGTGTCTTCCACTGTGCGTTCAAGTTGTCCTTGTCGGTATTGGTTTGAGTAGGCTTGGGGGGAATTATGGTGGGTGTGGTATAGGCTGGCGTTTGGATGTTGTTGTAGGTGAGGTGGTATAGCGGTGGGATAGGTTGTGTGGGGGGGCAAATGGTGATCTGGGGTGTAGTGGATGTGTGGGGATGGTGGGGGATTGGACGGGGAAATTGTGGAAGTGTTTGCAAAATGCACGGATTTGGTGGGGGTGGATCTGGTGGAAGGGTGAAAAGACTTGTCGGCTAAGTCTTCAATGTGACTGGATTTAGGGATGATGGGGGTTTTTTTGTTGTATAATGAAGTAGAGAGGAAGGGAATGTTCTGAGCATCGGAGTGTGATTGTTGGGATATGATATCAGCAGTGAGTTTCCCCGTTTGATGTTGGGTGGATGTGGATGAGGAACAGGGGATCTTTGGATCAGACGACATGCTGATGATCTCCTGACAGAGATAAACAGAGGGAAAGCAAGTCTTGGAAGCCTCGTAACTGACTCAGATATAGAAATATGAAGTGATGAAAATACTCGGGACCACTTAGCTGTCCGTACTGAGATGATGCCTAAACTGGCCAGGAGAAAGCTATCGATCCGAACGGAACAGCTTATGGAATCTTTTCTTGACACATGACAAGGTTTCAATCTTGTCGTTACCTCGCGACCTTCACGTCACTACCTAGTAAATCCTGGAGAAGTTTAAAAGAAATAGGGGAATAATGATATATAATCAAGATGTTTGATAACGAGATATCTTTTAAGGGCTCATGACCTGTTAGGATATGGAGTTTCTGGAACAGATGAACGATGTATTTCAAGGCGTGTACAAGCTATTTATAGTCTATCTACAAGAGTGGCTTTGCCGCAGTCGACTACATATGGGATATAGATATATGCATATCTACTATTCCTAACATTTTGCGGTAACCAAAAATGGTTCCAAAAAAAAGTATGCATACAGCGTGGTATGCATACAACATGGATGCTTACATTGCGGGGTCACTGTACATCCAAGCTTCCAAGCTCTTCCAATTAAAGTACCTACATACATCTGAGATGTAGTGGACATGTCACCTGCCGCTAGAGTAGACCTGTTCAGGTCTGCAGCCTGTCTGGTACAAATTGCATATTCAAAATTCAAATCAAACAATGGCCAGACAAACTTTTACAAAGTCCCCTTCTTACAGCATTTGTGGTCAAGACTGCCTGCTCAGTTTATGTAGAATGTATGATGGATGGCCTTGTTGCTCTTCATTGTTCGTGTTGACGGATGTTTGAGTGGGCACCCCTGCAAATACCGCAGGCGGAGATTTCAAGAGAGGCTTCCTGCACCCTCACGAGTCGCAAGGACAAATTCCATCAAACTTGATCCGTTCTTTGGTTGCTTCTTGTCTGGCCGGGCACTTCCCAGTATGATTTACAGGACTGATGATTGTATTGACTGGAATGCATGCCAATGAAGTGTGTTGCGGTGCTTCAGCTGTGTTTGCTTCAGTGAGGCTACTGTGTCACTTTCTGAATGTGATATTAATACTCATGTTCACACATCCTTCCTTCATCTTATAGTCTTTAAAAACATGGCTCACGGTTTGATCTTGCTTGCAAAGAATCTTGAACCGTGTACAAAGCCAGGCATTATTGGCATCATCCAGACCCGTACCAGTCCAACTTCCTTGCTGGATTTGCAGTGTGAATGTGAGTATGGATGTGGCCCGCTTGTGTCAGCAAGGGAGTTTGTCATTTAACATGTACGATTCTTTTTTGTGATGGAGTGACTGATTGATATAAAAAGGGTGCTGAGTTCAGGAACCATTTCCGTACCATTGGCTGTTGTCTCTTGAGAATCCTTTAGCAGAAGTGAAGTAAGTTGAGCCTCATCACAGAGTACTGTGACGACAAATTCCTGAGTCCTCTTTCCCCCTAATTCACCAAAACCTCACTTGAAAGATGTGTGGCTTCCGCATCCGTACTAGCTTCTTGTTAATATGCATACTTGTTCATATGGGCAGCATTCAACCCATGGAAATGATGAGTAAGGAAGCTCCCATCCCAGAGGCAGCGTCTGTGGTGAGCGGCATCTCACAGGAAAAATATTCCTCCAATCCTGCAACCAGTACCATTCAAAATATCGAGTTGCAAAAAGTTCAGTTGCCTGTAATGGAAAATGATTTGGAGAAAGACCCTGAACAGAACCCCGGAAACCTCCTATGGAGGTGCGTAATGTAAAATCTGGGTTTTTGCAAATATTCATGGGGCTTGATAGCGGCACGCCCAAAGGGCGTGCGCACGCCCCCCCAAACGCCAAAAAAACAAGGCGTGCGGGGGCTGCAGGCCTTTCTTTTAGGCGTGCCTACCCCCGCACGCCCTCCCCTGCATGCCGCACGCCATGTGTCAGCCTACGTGATGCCAAGAACAAAGTTCTTCTAGCTACACGTGGTGCAAAGATATAAAAAGGTGGTTTCACGCATGGGTCTCACGGTGAAATGGGGTAAAGTAAAAAAAGGAGAAAGAAATATAACAAAAAGCAAAAGCTTTTTATCAAGGAGGGGCCTGAGTTACAGGGGTGTTTATGGTGCCCTCTATGAATTAGATCCTGAAATAACAGGGGTACTCTAATTATCTGGTCCTTTGACAAGGAGTACGCCCAGAAATGACAAAGAAAGAAGTGCTACGGGGAATTTTACTCACTAATGCTAAAATCCACGCAGAGGGGTCTTCTTCAAGCTTGGCAGGGATCTTGAGGCGTCAAAAGCAGGCAAGAACTGATTGGAAAGCTGGGAATTTGTTGTGGTAATTCTTGGTTGAGGTGATGATCCAATATAACAGGTATAACAAGGCTAATAACTAGTGTAAAGGCTGGTTGATTGCGTTGGTATATGCTGGTATGATAAAAGATGATGGGGATTGTCAAAAGTGGGCAAACAGAGCTCTTTAAATATCAATTTTGGGCCACTGTGTGCGTGGTAATTTGCCTCAATTGCAGGTGTGGCCCATTTCAAACCAAACCAGGCCATTGTTGCGCTAGTTTGGACCAAAAGGGCAAGCCACAGCTGCTTATGGGTGAATACACAAGGTTATGATGAATTTGTTGACGCCAAATAACCATGTAGACCAACCTGGTTCAATACTACTGGCTTGGTTTAGTCAACAGTAGCATTGAAGGAGTGGTTACGCCTGAAAAGGGCTACAAATATTGAGACTGGGCCACGCTACAGGTGTTAAACATGTGTAATTAAGGTTTTAAAGGCGGAAACCTTGTTTATATATATGATGCAAGGTTCCTGAAACCTAGTTACATACATGCTGCCATAGTAACATGTATTTGTGTAGTTCATGCGGGGTTTTTTTAGTGAATTGGGCCAATTTGTGTAACCAGTGCGCGGGGTTGGAACATTAAACCCCATTTGGGCCTAACTCAGCCATTTCACACAACACTTCGAAATGACGTCCATTTTTGGTCATTTCCCAGTTGGTATCATAATAGTCAACCAACATGTTACGCATGGATGCCGTGCAATCCTACATGTGGGGGAAATGGGTAAAAGGGGTGAAGGAGTGAGAATTAGGGGGTACCATGAGTGGGATACCCTAGTTTATTTTGCATGTAGATTAAGAATCTGCCATAATATTCTAAGTTTTCTTTAAGGTTTAAGAGTTATGGTAATATTTTGTGTAAAACATGATTTTGACAGGGTATTTCAATGTTTATTCTTATTTTGTATTTATACATAACAAAGCCATAATTCATTACAAAGTGAGAGAAATTCCTACACATGTAATAATGTCTCTAACTTTGGTAATACAATTTATTTTCTAATTTTCAATGTTTTTATTATGATTTTATCTTTTCATGTACTCTTTGTTAGATTGTCTCTGAAGAGTAGCAAGCTGACACCATGTGCACGCCTACAATAGGCGTGCACATGGCGAGCAGGCGTTCCAGACAGGCGTGCAGAGCCTGCACGCCTGTCTGGAGGGCGTGCAAAGCCTGCACGCCCTTTGGACAGGCGTGCAGGCTTTGCACGCCTGTGGGCTCACGTAAGCCTCTTGATTTGAGAGGCTTACGTGAGCCGCGGTACCCTTATAAGGGTACCGAAGTACCCTTATAAGGGTACCAAAGTACCCTTATAAGGGTACCGAAGTACCCTTATAAGGGTACTTCGCGTACCCTTATAAGGGTACCCGTACCCTTATAAGGGTACGCGAAGTACCCTTATAAGGGTACCAAAGTACCCTTGTAAGGGTACGCGGTACCCTTATAAGGGTACCAGTACCCTTATAAGGGTACCGAAGTACCCTTATAAGGGTACCAAAGTACCCTTATAAGGGTACCGAAGTACCCTTATAAGGGTACGGGTACCTATAAGGTACCCTTATAAGGGTACTTCGCGTACCCTTATAAGGGTACCCTTATAAGGGTACCGGTACCCTTATAAGGGTACCAAAGTACCCTTATAAGGGTACTTCGCGTACCCTTATAAGGGTACTTTGGTACCCTTATAAGGGTACTTCGCGTACCCTTATAAGGGTACGGGTACCCTTATAAGGGTACGCGAAGTACCCTTATAAGGGTACCGCGGTACCCTTATAAGGGTACCGCGGCTCACGTAAGCCTCTCGAATCAAGAGGCTTACGTGAGCCCACAGGCGTGCAAAGCCTGCACGCCTGTCCAAAGGGCGTGCAGGCTTTGCACGCCCTCCAGACAGGCGTGCAGGCTCTGCACGCCTGTCTGGCACGCCTGCTCGCCATGTGCACGCCTATTGCAGGCGTGCACATGGCGTGCGGCATGCGGGGGAGGGCGTGCGGGAGTTTGCACGCCTAAAAAAAAGGCGTGCAGCCCCCGCACGCCTTTTTTTTAGGCGTTTGGGGGGGCGTGCGCACGCCCTTTGGGTGTGCCGCTATCAAGCCCCAATATTCATACATTTTTCACGCTCATTCATACACATTTCATGAGTACACCACAGGCGCACTTGAGCGTCCCCGGGACAATCCTCATTGGATGTCCAGGGGACGCATTGGCCCAGCCACCGTTTACGGCCCAAACCTTGTCCAAAGTCACCTTTTGCAGGGTAGCAAACTGAAACCCGGCAGATGCGTCCCAACGGGAGCCATGCTGGACGGTCCATGGGCCGCAAACAAGAACCGTGCCATCCATGTGTGGTCCTCATCCTGGAGCCTGCTGCCTGCGTTGAGCCCATGTACGCATCCATGGGCTGTCCCAAGCTCCATCCGTGCCACTGGCCAGCCAAGCTATTCATGCAGTTGCACGCCAGCAGGACGCAGGCCTGCCCATTACCCATCCAGATGCTCAATTCTGCTCACATGCCAGTTGTTGTAAGCTTGAAGAATATCATTTGACTCCAGGATTTTTGAACTGTGTTGCATCAAGCATTGCAGCATCCCCCAGAAACAAAACAAAACAACACAAAACATTCTTTCTAAGGAGTGGTTTGTGGCCAAGCAAAGTGGCTTAAAAGAAAAGAAAAGCAGATCTATCTGCTGATAAACAAATACAAGGTAGAAAGGAGTTGTTTTCTGCCAAGCAACACAGATTAAAAGAACAAAAAAAAGGGGGGAATCACCCAAAAACAAGCACTGGCAGACAAACGATATACCACACGGGCATCAACGGGCCCAGAAGATGAACCAGTCACAAAGCAGGTTAGTCATTTGATGCAAATATAAACCACTCACATTAAAATAAAAAGCCCAACCATGTGTTCCGGCCGGGTGACCGGCAGGTGAGGAAGGAGATAGAGCGGGATTATTGTCCTCAGTACCCCGCATTAATGTCCCTTGCTGAAGGTAGGGAGAGCTCTTACCCAGGTTGAACTATTTGATGCCTACTATGCCCACACAGAACATGTCACTGCGCTTGGAAAAAAGCTAGCACTTACCCGGGGAATGGTTGCTTGTGATGGAGTGGCCAACACTTCACGGCTGAGAAACGGAAAGGAGAGGCCCTGGCTGAGGTCGGTGCGCCCTTGTCTTGCGACTCAGAGGGAAGGCCACAACAAAGCTGGGGTGAATGGGCTCTAACTCAAGACAACAAATATGTGTTTCATCATGTATCTCTCATTCAGTTTTTCAAAACATCATTGCATGTATGTCTTTACTAGTATACACCATTAGTGCGCAATTTCAAAATCAATTAGCACTAAAAAAAAGAATGCACTCTTGGGTTTTCTCATTTGTGAGTGAGTAGTGTATAATTGGCTGGGTGGGGTGAGATGGTTTTGATGCTTCTGAGCTCACCTTGGTGGTTTTGGTGGTAGCTTTTTTTTTATTTATGGAAATAGGTGTGGATGGTGGTAAGCTCCAACGGAGGTGGCTGAGCAAGTTCAGCGTGGCTCCTGTTTGACATGTACTCACACAGCCTCCTTGGGAGGAAAACCATCCTGAAATACTTTCCCATCTGCTCAACCACTCTTGTCCATTCCTGGAAAACGTTCATGACCGTTGTTGGCTCAGCACAGAAGGGTCCACTCAACAAGTCAAGGCTCATCTGAAACTTGCAGCCCTTAACTACACCTGGGATGCCTGAAGCGTCCAGGGGAGCAGAAAGAAATCGCAGCTCATTCTATTGTCCCGCCAATGGCATTGTTTCTGGTGAGTCTCCAATACAGCCAGGCAGTGTATCCATGGGACGCCTAGGGCCAGACTGTTGTCAATGGTGGAGCAAGGGGATGCACTAGCTTGCGGCTGTCTGCGGGACACCACCCCGCCATCCAGGACAGCATTTGGACCAGGCTGTCCTGGGGATGTAGCAGATTCTGAGATCAGCACCCGCAGTGTAGCATTTCCCCCGGGGGAGCCTCCGGGTTAGGGGAAATATGGGTTAATTGGGGACGGGGGTCCAAGTTTCTCACTTCTCAAACCCATTTAGTTTTTTTTTCACGGAAAATAGGGCTAAAAGATGAACAAATTGTGTAAAAGTCATGTGTAATTGCAACTTCATACATCCCAGGTGAGTAAGCTTCATGAAAAAATGGGCCATTCATACACTTTCCATGAGTATCATTTTGTGTTTTTGCCAAAAAATTCATACATTTTCATTACCCATATCTCTAAGCATGAAGCAGATTTTTTTCTTCAAGAACTAGACAATTTTATGATACCAGGAGGTATGCATTTGAAATATTTCACACAACTGAAATTTCTTTACAGCATGTTTTGCATCATCATCCGGTATCATCAACAAGACCCAATGATTCAGCTCCTTCAAAAAATTAATAAAAATTTGTCAATCCATCACCTCATGAAAGTGCTGTCAGAGGAAGTGGCCCCAATTTTAGTGGCATGTCACAATCAAGAATATCATGAATTGCGCAATCCTTTCCCAAATCTGCTTTCAAACTACTTGATTGGCCCAATTAGAGATGATGAAATCAATTTGTTAAAGAACAAGATAAAACTCAATCGATCCCAAAGAACAAAGCTAGAATCAGGGAATTAGTTCTTTTTAGGATTTGATTGTCTTACCTAGGCTTTGATTTCACCAACTTCTTAAACATTCCATGGAAATCATGGTGAAATAAAATCAAACAAAAAAATATAGATTTGGTCATGTTGTTCTTAATTAATCCCTTTTTTGAATAGTTACCATGTTCATTTTTGATTTTTTTTATCTATTTGACTGTCTGGAATGGATAAGGTTTTTTCTACAATTTCTTTTCCTATTGGAATATTCTCTTCTAGACTCCGGGAAGGAAAAGATTCATGGCTGGATGCAGTTTTAATCTAGTGATGAAATATCTGCCAGTTGGGTGCACGTGGCAGTCGTGGGGGAGAGCTCTCGGCGTTTGCTGAGAAAACTTGTGCAGGGGCACTATACGGCTTGGGAGTTGAGGAGCAGATGTGGCTGTACTTGATGCAGGAGGCCGAGTATAGCAATTCCGACGTCCGACGAGCTGGCATACATAGTCGGAATCAAACAACGGCGAGGGCAAGCAAGGGCAAGCGCGACAAGTTGATGCTGATCCAGCGGTTGTGCCAGAGCTGCAACGACGCAAGTGAGGACAATGAGTCAACATACAGCTCATGGGGCAGAAGCAGGGGTTTGAGGCCGGCCTGTCAGACTTGACCGCTTTCATGGCCGGCGCTTTAATCTCTGCTCGGGCGCTTGCCAGCTTCAGAAAGAATTAATCATATTACACCAGTTATGCAACTGACCTGTGGAAGCTACGAGCTTACACTAACAGCCTTATGCTTGTAATGAAGCATGTTGTAGTTTCAGAGGGCCGGTGAGATGGCGCGCCGTAATCAGCTACGGAGATAACCATGCTGATAATAGCTGTGTTGCTTTCTGAAGGTGAACGTAATACTCTTCTTCGCACATCCTTCTCCACCTTGATGTCCAAGAAACAAGTCTCATAATATCAGTTTAGCTTGCAAACACTTTTCTAAGTGGGATGTATGTGTGCTGGCGACCCCCATCTCCACCCGTCTTTTTCGAATTTTGCAGCATAAAAGGTAGACCACTTTCATCAATCTAAACACTTGATTATCTTGCCACTACAACTCTACAAATCCGGAAAAGTATATCTTTGAAAGATGTGTGGCTTCCGCGTTTGTGCCAGTTTTCTACTGATTTGCATCCTTTGCCAAATGGGTAGATTTTGAGCCATGGAAGATGGGAAGGAGGCAGCTTGCACCCCAGAATGGCTGGAATCGCTGGTGAGCCGTAGTACCCCACCTGAACAAAACCCTAGTGCCGTTCCTCTCAACACTTTGAGGCAAGGAAAAAGGCCCCAATTAGAGAGCTCCAATGTGTGTGATATCTCAACAACCAACTTCAGCGGAAGCCATGCTGATGCCAATTGTAGGAGTAGTTTCCTTTGCTTGCTTTATGATCCACTGTTTAACATGATAGATTTGTTGCTCCATGTGTTGGGCTTAGCGATGTACTAGTTTTTAGACCATTTGCTTCATTGAACAATTGACATGGTGCTGACCAACTTCTTTGATTCATTATTCTCCGGTTTGGCTTTCAGAATTCAGGCCACGCCAGGTGTCCAAGAGATCCAAAGGTCAGTGTGTGTGTGTGTGTGTGTGTGTCTCACAATATCCAAAATTGATGATTGAATTTCCATTCCTTTCTGGCTTATAATGAACAATGCAAAAAAAAAAACAGATCAGGTACTGGATCTTCAACAGTGGGCCTACAAGACATTGGCCAGAATTGCGGGTTGGAGGTCTCATTCTAGGAAGGTTCAAGGTGCCCAGACAGAGATGCAAGAGATTGAGATGAAAATGCAAAAGATCCAGGAGTCACTTGGGAATATCATCTTGCATGAAGGGCAAGATGGAGTGGGCACTTCACCTCACCAATACTGGAAGGATATCCTTGTATCTGCGGCGCAGATTGAAAACACCCTGGATTCTCTGAGCAGAATGAAAAGCACAAAAAAAACTCTCAAGCAGGAGTGGAGTGACCTCATGATGAAGTTTTTCATTGACACAAAAGAGTTTCAAATCATTTCCAATGACCAGATTAATCATCTTTTGAACAATGAGAATCACGGTCAAATAATCTCATCATACTTGATCAGCAGATATTGTTAGCCGCGTGGGCCTGAGCTTCAGTTTTTGAACTTGAACTTGAGACAAAGTCTTCAGAAAATCCCTCAAGAGTTTGGTGAAATAGGAAGGCTCTTGACATGTTAGTCATTTTTTTCTGCATGTACCTCTTTAATCCACATAGCTATTGATTAAAATTATTATCATTATATTAATTTCTTAGTTCCCCATTATTAGATGAGCCTACTTGGAAATCAATTGAAATTTCATACCTGAGAGCCAAGCTAGAACTAGACAAGCAACATTATGGAATATTCCGTTCCCAGATAGAATTTTGGAATGAAATGGAAACTTGGTTTGTCTCAATATCTTCAAAAGAAAGCCATGATCTCTCTCAGCATGAGGTAGATCATTTTCTGCTCAAAATAAAAAAAATTATCATGCCAGGAGGAGAATACCTCAAAATGAACAATGCTCTCCAAGAAAAAT